>JAGDQP010025079.1:6482-27254 GCA_022664845.1 Lepisma saccharinum
ATATATATATATATATGAGCTTCTGCGTAGCCTAGTCGGTAGCGCGCTCGACTTCAGTGCGAGCGGTCCCAGGTTCGATTCCAGGTGGGGGCTAAAAAATTTCGGTGTTGGCCCAGCATCGTGAGGACAATTGGGGAGCTGCTGTGAATAAAGACGGTGGCGTTCACAGTGAAAGCTTCGGTTCTCCTCTCCCAACCCGTCTGGTCGGCGTGGGAGCAGTAGACCAACTCCTCCCTTCGGGGAGAGGCCTCATCCACTAGTGGATTGAATATGGCTGTGATTTATTCGGGTACCCTATTATCGGGTATCTTTTGTACATCTGAAATTGTGATCAAATAGGTGGATTAAAAATTGTTAAATTTTATAATGCACATTCCACATTACGTCAGCTATTAATACCTAAGTTTACGTAGCAATGAATTAATTGGTGGAGAAAGATACAGATTAAATCCCCAAACTCTTCAGTTTATACAGAGACGAAAATATGTTTCTAATTTCGTGTGTAGAGAGTTCCTAAATTCGGGTTGGGAATAAGTATGGCAATTGAAGAAAATAAAGCCTGAGTCTAGTTTATTTATTCATATAAAAATAATAGCGTTTAACACAGAAGTGTATTGAATGTTATCATTGTAGAGTTGTACAAGCTTTAGTTCACTCAGGTGATTTAGCTTTTACGGATGCAAAGATCGCACTTGAAAGTACATCACATATGCTTCTCAATACCAGCACAAAGTTCATGCGCCAAACGTAATCATTTAGTACATTTAATCCACGTTGCGATGGACCTGTCTGTTGAACATAGCTTCCTGCAAAATATGAATTCTTCATCCTCATCATATTCCCATGAAGATTCCTATAACAAAAGTTCATCATAGCTTGAGTCCGACTCATCGTCCAAGAAGGCATCTTCTTTTTCTTCTTTCCCTGTTGGATGTTCTTCGTAGAAAGTTTCATATGACCGAATACCTTCCGCTTAGTAGGTTTCACATCGGATTCACTTTGTTTACACTTATCATTGTTTTCCTACATTTCTTGAAGTAGTCCTTCAAGGTCATTTGCGGCACGTTGAAAGTAGTTGGTATTTTTAAATACCCCATACCTTTTTCAAGACAGCATCAACGGCCTTTTTAATTGATTCCTGATCCCAGACACGTACCTGAAATTTGGAAACACGTTACTACCCGAAATTAAGACCAACCGCTTCGTTTTTTCTTAAAGCATGCTGCATTCAACTGGCCTTTTTGTGGCGTCCAAAACACTTACACATATAAAAGCATACTCCAAACTAATGTATTAAGTTTCGACTTTTCACTTACCTTTTATCTTTACAGAGAAAATACTCTCAGCACTGGTGTATTCAAAAAAAGTTTCACACTCGCTTAACTGACGCAACACTCCTGCACACAAATTACACCAAACTCACAATGATGACTGGTCACCTTCTTTTCCGCATATTAGCAGTAACCCATCCAGATGGCAACAGAATCCAACTGACGTAACTGGCTACCCGGAATTGGGACACTGCCGAAATTAGGGCTCCGCACCATATATTGAAAATTAAGGTAGAGTGCATACAATAGACCTATACTCACGTTGCGTGTACCCTACCTTTATATATATGTCACATCTAATACTGTAACTTGGGAGATGGTCGAATTGGCCGTTCCACCTGAGATTTTCAGTATTTTCCTCTGTCCCATCAAGCGAATTTCATGGTAATACCGTTCTCAGTGTTGCCTTCGTCCCATAATTCTTATTGGAGGTTTTCTTCTCGACAGGGGTAATCGCTCCAATAGGTAACAGAGTTTGGTCACAGCTGCCAGTTCAGCCCCCATTAAAATAAATTTTTAAAAGATTGGAAAATAATGTATGTTTGTAGATGTTATTTACTACTTCATGATGACTGATCATCGTTACTGTGATTTGATAAACCCTTAGCATGGAGTGAAATCATCGGAGTTCAATATTTCTTTATTAATGATGTTGGGAATAATATTTCACTCCCACTAAATATTCCCTGGAAAGCGAAGAATGGTTATTATAACTATGTAGTATATACACGTGTATACAATTACATCTGTATTTTCTTTGAAACTTAGAGGATATTTCAGATACACTTATAGCTTGATATAGCACTTTAATGTTTGTAAATTGTACATTTATTAAGTTTATCACTTACGACTTAAATATGAAGAAAATCTTTGTTACAGTTATCAACAATAATAAAAATAATAAGTGAGGCGAAGCCAAGTCGGGGACTGCATATAAGTTATCGCCAGGCTTCAGCAGCAATCATCCTATTTATATGATTATGTTGCGTTGAAAAAGTTGAGGGATTTTTCTAACGGCACCTCAACCACCTTCCTTGCCCGAGTAGTTCCAAAGTTGCAAATTCACCCTATACTCAGGAAGCTCCATACAATCTGGATAAGTAATACTAGTTTAAACTCGTCTTGCCGAGAGCTTTCATACGACAGCTCAACCGCTTTCCTAGCAGTAGTACTGAAGTTAAAATTCCCCGAAATTGAAATTGCCCGTGCAATCTGGATGAATATAAGTTTTAACTCGTCTTGCCGAAACCTTTTGACGACACCTCAACCACTTTCCCTGGTAGCTTCAGTCGAATATTCCCTCCGATACTCAGTATCCGCTCCTGCAATCTGGATGAATGATACGGTTTTGAACTCGCCTTGCCGAGACGTTTGTAACAATACCTTAACCACTTTCCTAGACCAAGTAGTTCCAAAGTTGAGATTACCCGAATGAATGAATGAAGGATACGGGTTTGAGCTGAGACCTTTCCAAAGACGCTGAGTTGAAAGTTGCTGACATACGGGCAGATAACCGAGCGGGTACATAAGACAAATAGTACTTTCTGCTGAAGCCTGAAAGGACCAGAGGAAAAAATAAACAATATACACCGAAGATAATTTTTATAACCATAAAAAGTAATTTATACGTTTAAAAACCTCACTAAATAGTGAACAAACATTCTAGAACATTTTCCACTAAAGGACTAATATTATTATGTTTATATATTTTAAATAAACGACGTTCCTTTGTTTCTGTATATTTATAGTTTGAATTAAAAGTTTGACATCTTTTATTTGCAATTTATTGATCGGGAATTTTCAATATCCTGCATGAAATACGTTGCTTGTCAATCCTCTTTCCTTCTTGCCCGTTCATTTCGCTTCGCGGAACCACTGTTTAATTTCAGTTTCTCTCCTGTCGGCCATTTGTTATTGTACGAATTTTAATATGTAAATTTTCTAAAAAGAAATAAGGATGTTTTTTTTTAAATATACACATATCATCTTCATATTAACGTAAATAATTGGTTGAGCTGATAAATATATCATACGCATGTTCGACGAAAGTGCAGTTTATTTGTTCAGAAAGAGTTCTCAAAGTGTGTTTGAAATACGGATAATTCTACGTCAAATCACCCAGTACTGCTTGCATCATTATTTTAGAAAAATCTTATTTTCTTGTACATAACTTCCTACATGTCTGAGGATATATGAACAACTTTTTAGAAACATTTTATTTATTTATTTCTCCCGGGGCTACCATGTTTCATACCACGCATATTCTCCGCGTCCCGGGGTCGATATCGGCCCTGACCTGGCCGGACCAGGCTAAATGTTTTCAGAGGCCTGGCCGGGCCAGGCTAAATCCTGCTGTAGCCCGTTTCACTTCCATTTTCATTCTATGGATAATAAAAAAATAAGTTAAAACTTTATCGGAATAAAATTGGATACCATATCAACTGAACGTGAAAGTTAATACGTAATTCCTGACAGTTCCAAAGCTCTTACAAACATTGTCATGTCATTTAGGTTCTTGATTGTCCATGATATCTTGGAGAGGAGCCTCACTGGGGAGAGTTGTACAGCTCCGAAGATCGTGAAGATGTACATATTTATCAGTAGTCCTTTTTTTCTAATTTATTAGGCCTTTGTATATAGGATTATTGCTGTGCATGCCCATTGTAAAATATGGTGACCTGTCCATCTTTTCTCCCCCTGCCCTATCCCTCCTTCAACCACTTTTGTTTGCAAGTGCGATTGTAAAAACTAAAAGGCTCTCAAAGCTGGAATTCTGTGATTGCACACAAGGGAGAGAGGAAAGATGTAATCCCACATGCTTATGGTCACTGGGACTGTAAATAAAAGCGAAAACATCTATTGTGAATATTTTTTTCTGAAGAGCGGAAACAACCTCAAATGTTTGTTTTTCCTTCTTTCTTTTATGGACCTTATTCCCGTATCAATAAATGGGAGCCTTTTCTTGCTGGTCGTTGCCAAGGTCGTTGGATATGGACCTAGGGTCGTTAATACATCTCTTAAAAACGACTGATTCCTAGAATTCTTCTTAGTATCACCGTAGCCAATGGAATGTTTATATAAATTCTCTTCATCCCAACCATAAGCACCTATCCTTGGCACAAGAACCAAGTTCATTGTCTTCCACTACAGCGCCTGCTTTTCGGAAAATAGATTTGTCTGGCACTAAAGTATTGGGTAGTAAAATAAGGCCTGCCAATCACTCCTATTGCTGTATCTCTGGAATAAATTGTGCAGTTTTCGATTTATTTTATTCTCGGGTTTTGGCGTATTTGGTGTTCATGTTAGTTTGTCGAATTTTCAACTGGGTTAATTGAGAAACCAAGCTCGGCATCGATTTTGATCCACAAACATTTCAGGTAGATGGGACAATTTATTCTAGTGTTCAATTACCGGTACCTTTTGTGCGACTAGCTGTATATGTAACTGTTTTTTTGTGTGGTTTGTGTACATTTGATCAAAATAACGCCTTTATACATTTTTCCGTTATGGGTCTATATCAGGGTCGGATTTACATGATATTCTCACTCAGTGCCCCGTGCCTCATTTCTGTCTTTATCTCCATATATTAACAGGATTTCAATTGAATTTATTTATAGCCTTTAGGTATCACACAAGTCAGGCTCAAGCTGGGATAGGAAGGTAGAGTTAGTCGGCCAGGCCCTAGTTTGTAGGTTCCATCCTGGTATTTAGCTGGTGTGACTGAGAAAAAACAAAGTTAGGACATGGAGACGCTGAGATCGTTTCCAGGACCTTCCGATTACTAAGCCAGTGCTCTACTAACTGATCTACGTCTACTCGGTAATATGATTCAGATTGCTTATATTTAAAGCGAAATTAAATATTAGAAACGCAAATATTCCACCGATTATTTCTTTTATCATTTCCTTTTCTTCCCTTCTTGTTTTTGTAATTTTAAGTGCCCTAGAATGCCAAAACTTTCCATTAAAACCGCTTCAAATAGTTCCTTTTTTGTATTAATGGAATGATTGTAGCATAATTTACAATATTCTTATCAGAAGGTATATCTTCGACTAATATATGCACTTGACAACATACAACTATGTCCACTAGATCGCATTACGCACTGATACCCATTCTCCATCCGACGCCAATGGTTAATGTTGCTGATTCAATTTCTTCTGGTTCAGCAATTCGGATTTTCGACGCTTGGGATTATTGACGTCCGGATTATCCACGCTCAGACGGAAACGTATGGGCAGCTGTTTAGAATATACATGTAACTACAGACATGGTATACAAAAGTATTGAATAGATGTCAACACAAATGAATAGAGGGGTCATGGTGGCTCAGTGGTAGAGCGCTCACCTCTGGTGCATAGGATCCTCGGTTCGGCACCTGCTAGTGCCATGTGAACTTTGTGACGGGCAAAGACCGTGTGAATGGGTTTTCCCGTTTCCTGCCATTTTCTTCATTCCAGCATTTGTCCCATCATTATCCATTCGGGCTGAGCCAAAGTTGCCTTAAGACCTTAAATCAAATTGAAATAAATAAATAGGATAATGTTAGTACAGAGTCGCATTGAAGACAACGTTAACCAATATGTTAATGTCCTTTATACAAATGACCTGTATACGTTGTTCGGTTTGCCTATAGAATGCCGGGATATTTTCTGGTGTTTGAGGGTTTCATCCTCTGTCGTTGATTTCGAATATCACCCCAATCAGGAAAGGTGTTTGTATTTCTACCTAAAATGATAGTAAGTGAAGACTTGTGATCACTAATTTTAGAATATCCCTTCTTAATTTATAACAAATCGAACACTGCCTGTATACGGTAAAATGTTTTTTTTAAATGCAGCGTTTGGTCACTGCAGTGAGAGGGAATCGAGCCAGGTACCTCAGTTGCATGTCAGGTGACAGGTGTTCCACCATTAAACTGTCTCTGCAACGACGACTTCCCTGCATATTCCTTTGACCTCTGCTGAATTATCCCATCACTCCCGATATATAATGAAACATCATCCGTGTGAAAATTTTAATCAAATAATCTTTCTGGAATTCCAGATCAGAGGATTTATTTTTTTATATTATTTATTAAGTTTCAGATACAGCTGGAGTTGCCATTTTACATAGAAACAAAATAATATTACAACAAACTAAATAACATTACTACAGTCTAAATAACATTAATATAAACTAAATAACATGAAATCAAATTTTAAAACTACACAACACAGCAAGTAATATCAATAACATGACAACGATTATAATACACAAAAGGAATAGCTCAGATATTGATATTTATAATGCGACGGAAAGTGTTCGCAGATCCAAAAGTGCCCAATATGGAAGAGAAATGTGCTCAAAGCCATAAATAACCATTCATATTCAACAAATGGCCAGTAGCAAATGTCTACTTTCTCAGTTACAAACTTTACTTTGTGATAGTTCTCAATTTAAATAATTTTGTTAGTAGACTTGAGTACCGTGAAAATATTAATTTTGGAACTTTTGATAATAATAAAAAACGAGGTACCCTATTAACACAAACTCTCAACAAATAAACTTGTTTTGGTAGTATGGTCAGTGGGCGGCAAATTACTCGAGAATGAGGATACAATTATCCCTTTTATTGAAACTGTTCAATGCGCGATTTCTGTTATCTATTTTCACTAGTCGAATGCGTGAGAAAAGATTGGTACTGTTCCCTCATGTCCCCTAATTGCCATGTAATAGCCATAGTCCCCTCACGCCATGTAATTATTTCCGTCCCACGCAGTATATTCCTCTATCAAGCAGTGGGCCAGGCCAAAAAATGAAATCGAAATCCATCCCTGTCTGCGTCATACCACGCAAATTCGAGTGTAGCACTCTCAGTAGGGCCACATTTTTTTTTTATAAATGAATAGAGGGCAGTAATTTTGTGTAATATCTAGACTTACAAACAGTGTCTACGTGCAAAAAATCATGGGGTTAAATCACATGCCATTTTTCTACGAGGTTTAAACATGACCATTAGCCCCAAAATTCCGGATTTCGGTCCCAAATATTTCAGATGGGTCCTCATGAAAAGCCTGAAATTTGCTGTAAAGGCAGCTTTGTATGGGGCCAACTTTCAGTACTAATTTCAATTTTTATATCGAGGTGGTTTGATGGCAAGCGGGCTTGATATGTATACACGGAGAAATTCGTATTGCGAGTGACTGCAAGGCCAACCAAGAACGGATCGTGGTTCCAGACGAAAAATTACCGAACAAAAAGCGAGCGAGCTTGACGTAGAACAGGGTGATGAGTCACCTTCTTTCCGTATATTTTTAGTTCAAAAATCTGAAATGCTTTTTTAAGGAAAGTTAGACTTTGATAATTTTCTCTTTCTCTGTATATATATATAGTGTTGACTAAAAATTCATTGTCAAAACTGTAGGAACGAAAAGTTCTCATCAAATTAAGGAAACAATGTGCCTTTGCAATTTGTCGAGTTCCGCCTAGTTTTGGAACTACAGGCTGCCGAAAGCGTGGGGAAATGAAATTTAGAGCTTGGTATTTCCAATACATTACAGTAGGACTGCTGGCGCAAGGTACCCTCAAAGACTTCCAAGCTGCTTTATCCAAAAATGCTTATTTCGAAATTGTGCGATGGCTGCGCAAAAGATTCCCCAAAGGAACTAGTTGATTCTCAGAAATTCACTGAAATAAAGGTAGACCGAACTGTGCATGAACTTGACGATTTTCGAACAGGTAACAATAATTCGTTTGCGCCCAGTCGATCTGAAACAGATTCCATTTCGGAGTGGTTTTGTAAAAAAACAATGCGTGATTGCATAATCAACAGGAGTCAGAGCATCTCCGAATTGCAATATATTCAACGAACTATTGATTTATTTGTTATCAGTGAGAGAGAATGTTACTGCTAACCTGGATGGCGATGATTAATCATGAAAGCATTGCAGTATAGAGTAATAAACGATCCCAGTGGCCAAGTGGTCACAGGTGTCAGATCATTAGTCACAGATAGAGAGTTCCGCGTCTGAGTCCCAGCTGGAAATCAACAAGAAAGAAACAGTTGTTTTAAAGAAATTTCGAAACCAGATAATTCTTTCGGAGCTAGACAACTTCCAGTGAGATGTATTGGATACAATTTCGATTGTGAATTGCTAAATCGTTTCATAACCTTCAAGCAATGTTAGTTTACACCGTTCTGGGATATGTTAAAGGACTAATATATATATATATATATATATATATCCTTTAAGACATCCGAGAACGGTATATATATATATATATGGGAGCTTTTAGTGGAAGGGGTAAATAAGGCAGAAATGAAATTGTAGGTCATTTTTCGCCAGCTATACCTAATTTCTACTATGATTAGCTAATTATCGTATTTAAGAAAATAAATCGACCAAACTCGGGCTTAAATGTCGTCGCAAGTGTCACTATTCATCTCAGCGACCCCAAATGTATGGAGTGGACACTAATATCGATTCGACATTTTTTGAATCCTTATAACCTCCCATGCATATGGGGACTGAACTTGAACTTAACGACATCGGGAGTATCTTTCATTTCAGTCTTTTCCACCCCGCCCTTAGGGGTTTTAGGTGTGCCTTTCACCAACAGTATTTGCTTCCAAATTGTAAGTGATATGTGTACCAAATTTTGTTAAATTCTGAATTTAAATCTTATGTTTTGGCTTGAGGCATCTAAGTCTCAGGCCGGGAAAGAGAGGGGAAAGGTGCAGGAAGTTGTCAGTCAGGGCTAGGTTAAAGGTGCCACTTAACCTTTGGCTGGTGTGGCTTAGGAAATGTTTGGTTCAAATTGGTCCAGGCGTTCCAGACATGCTGGAACACACACACACACATACATCAATTCATCCATTTTTATCTATAATGATTAAATATAATGGACAATAAGCTGACCGGTGTAGCTCGGACCTTGCCTTCACCTCCACCCAACCCATATCCAAATGCATTACTCCTATATTGATGGCGATTTTCTGCGTTGTGGTGTTCATTATCCACTTCAATCACTTATTTGTACTAATTTTCCCTTCAAAATCTCGAGACTAAGCCCACAGAGAAGTCTATTTCCATACCACCTTGTAGGCAGTCAGAGTAAGGAAAGAACACTATTACTTGGGGAGGTAGTATCAAGGACGCGTTCTTTTTTCACCGTGGTATCCCCAGTAGGTTTTGTCAAGTTAGTAGATCCACTAACACGACTCTACCTCCCCAAGCAGTAGTATTCTTTCTTTACTCTGACTGGGTTGACGGTGGTGTAAAAATTGACTTTTATGTGGGCTTGCTAGGAACTGACCAGATCTCTGTCTCTGTGATTTTAACCAAACTTGGCAGGCATGTAGCCCAATATGTGAAATAGTTGGCCAAGAAAGGGTACCCGGGCAAAGATATGCCACTTTCAGTGGTGGTGAGTGGAATTTGAAGCCATTCCTAATGCCCCATAGCCTCGAACTGAAGTAGAGACGTAGGAGAGGAAAAAATGACGCCGAATCCTAGTTTCGAAACAGCCTAAAGAGACGACGATATTCAGGTATGGAGACTGCCCGAGCCAGGGAGATGTTGGACCTCATCAACAAGCTCGCGAAACAACTTTTGACCAGGCCCACGGGCGTGAATGGGAGCATTATCATCCTGGAATATGGCATTCCCATCTGAAAATAAAGTTTGCAACATTGCACATTGGGCAAAAAAAAATAAAAAAAAAATGAAGTGGACTCTCGAAAAACTGTCCAAAATTCTAAATCTCCGGTAATGTAGATTAAATTTAGTATTGTGGAAGTTTTGGCTTTGCTGATTACGAATTTAATATCAAAAGGGAAAAGAAATCTAACTAGCGGATTAAGTATGGATTAAATTCGAATCCGAAGAAATGATTAACTTGACAAAAATCTGTGTATTAGGGTTTATGACCATGCTAATTGCGAATTTTACTTCAACGTTGGAAAATTCAAAATGACTTTATGGTATAAAACAAAAAAGCTTACAAATAGTGTAGAAAACAAGCCCGAACAAGTTATACGAAGTTTCTAATCTTGTAATCCTTCTATTTCTTCTTGTCCCCTTCTTTATGCATAGCTGCTTCTTCAGTCTCAACTGCAAATAAATAATTGCCGAAATCATCCTGCGCGCCAAAATCTGATGTACCTGCAATTTATATTAATATTTAATATGTAGTCTATACAATACATTAATATAATATATTTTCTTGCATGTATATTCTATTATTTTCTTTATTGATTTTATGCACTTATTTACAGTGTTCGAATTAAAGAAATTTTACAGGAGGTGAAATGCTGAAAAGAAAATAACAATGTATCTGATATTATGCATTATACATATGTCTACATGCAGACTAACTGGAGATATTTCCCCTTTATCTCACCGTTAATACATACAGTAGTTATTTATTCATTTATGATTTATCTGTAAGAAAATGCATTGGAGAAACATTTGCGTAACTTATTTATAATGTTTTTATTTTACTGCAAAAGCTAGTTTTTATTGCATTTACAATTATTTTTTTTAAAATATATTAATAAGCATTAATATGACACAAAAATACCATAGAAGTATCAGCTTCAAACGTTAAGCTAGGATAGAACGATCGTGATTTAAATATGATAGGACCATATATTCCGGCATCATCTGTCTATTTTCTGAGTTATGCGTGGAACCCTTGAAGAGAGAGAGAGAGAGCATTCCTCTCAGGCATGCGCCCAGAAGATGCTTTCGGGGGAAGTGGGCGAGGTTTGTTTGGGTGTGAAATGTGCGTAAAATGCCTAAAATTTGGCCAAAAATGACCCCTCTCTGCGCAAGCACTTGCTTCCTCCTTGCCTTTGTCTTGTTCTGTACTATGCTATAGATATTGTGTAATGCGTTTTTTGTACGAATTTGGATCGAATTTTATAGTTTTTAATCAACTATAACAAAATGTTTAAATAACGAAATATTGCACCTGCCACATAGAATGATGGTCATTAACGAAATATTGGTTAGTAGTTGGAGTTTAAAGCTGAGTCGTGAAGAAAGTAGTATATACTTTATCGGGCAATTCGAAATTCGCGGAATGCCTTGGGATACGTAACTTATCTTCACTTTTCATTTTATCTTATGATATTTTTATTCATTTTTCGATACGTACGTTGATTTATAAAATAATTTTTGGTATATGGCTAAAAACTTAATTGGCATTTTTATGTAAGCAGCCTCCAATTCAAAATTTTAAAATTCACCTGCACACCACAAATAGATTTCACGACAACGACGTACCACGTGTTCCGCCCGATTATCCTGATGAGTAGCTCACACACGAGTACTACGTTTGACCTGAAACACAAGCGTCGTAAGAAAGCTCGACCGTTCTATAAGCGGGATTTAATAGTCTCAACATTACTATAGCCAACCTACTGGTTCAAGATTCCAACTAGAAACTTTTTTGGCCATGTTTTCGACATTGTGACCCATTGTGCATTGGGTGGACTTCGTTACCGAAGAGTTCCCTGTACACAGTTGCTGTGACCGAACCGTGTAATGAGACTAGGGAACTGCCAAATACTGTGATATAGCGCCCCAGACCATAATAAAGCTCCAGACCGTGTTTAACATTCGGGCGGAGACGTCCAAATCGTATGCTTCAGAGGGTGTTCTCCAGACAAACACGCGTCCCGTAGTGAGTAAGAGCGTTAAGGGAGACTATTTCAACCACGCAATACGTTACCAGTTCTCCATCGTCCATTTCTTGTGAGCATTACACCATATACATCGCCTTTGAATATTCTTTTCTGTTATGTGCAGATTAAGTTCTCTAATCTCTTTCTCGACCGGCGTTTCCTTCTGCGACGTCACGATCCGCTTCAAGGCTCGAAGGTCCCTATCTTGGAGCTTCATCTTTCGACTACTATTGTTCTTCGCCTTGTTTTACATCACATAAAGTCGCAGTTTTGCTCCCAGTTGATCCGGCTAAACGGGCACCCAAAATTAGACCTCTTTGAAACTGCGTCAGATTGGACTTACAGGTCACTCACAAGACACGCGGCGGATTGTGAGTGTTACCAAGTGGTTAAAATGTCCCACTTTTAACAATATATATTGTTTGTATCAGACCACCCGTGCCAATCATTTGTGTCGGTTCATAGTGCACGTAGACACTTCAAACAAAAAATTCAATCGCCAAAGCGTATGTGAGGAATCAAATGGTGATGCTTCCAATTCGAGTGGCGTGGCAAGAACACCACCACGGGGGGGGGGGGGGGGGGGTCAACTGTAAAATTACAAATGGAAAGTGGTATCAATTTCGATTTCGTTGGAATACTTATTGAAAAAGAAATAACATTGGCAAGAAACACTTGTCGTTAATTCCTGCGATGTGTAATAAAACAAGGCGTATGTTCATATTGTACAGCATACAAATAATGTTAAATAGATAGAATGGTGAAACGAAATGTGGTAAAGTTGTAAGCTGACATACCCATGTAGTGTAACAACAAGTGTTGCAGATTCCGGGTCAACCTCGTGGAAAAACGAGTAGTCAGTGCCGTATGAACGTTTCGAATGTAATATGAGGAGGCCTACCCCTACAAATGCTGCCCCCCCAAAAAAAATGCGGCACGAAAATGGAATGGATATTATGAACACCCATTAACTTCAATAATATTTTGCATTTGTGACTGTACCAAAATCCCCCTAACAATCATTGGTTACAAAACAAATACATAATATGTTCACCGCATAATTGTCATCCAAATTTACGACACTATTGTTTTTAATCAAGGTATGAACAAGGATACAGAATACAGAGACCGGAAAGAAGCACTGTGCATGTTGTGGCAGGGGATCCAGTAGAAACACCGCAATCGTCTACGTATACCACTCCCGCACAATCTTATACCTTCACGAGTGTCTCCAACTGGCAATCGTGGTAAAACATAAAGAGAACTGTACGAATGTAAAAAAATATTCGCATGTTTAAGTTGCTAGATGTACTTCCGCAACATTTTGTGCGCTCGTAAGTGAGATGCTGTTGTGCACAAGACGTTGGGCGCCCGCAAACTCCCCACCGGAAAGTAGGGGAGGCAATTCCCCCTTCCATTCCCCTTCCGTCTTATTACGCCACTACGAGTGTTATGATTCCTGATGCATGCATGACAATGTTTTCAACGCTTTTGTATCCGTTCACCACAGACTGCTAGTATGGAACAGATAATTAGGCCCACATAAAGGTCAATAATACGGTCAGAGCGAACATAGTAATACAGCTCGTCAGAGTTGGCCCATTGCACGAGATCAAAACTCTCCAATGTGAGCACACGATTTCCCTACATGTACAAATTAGCTACTGAAACATGCCCAAGAACTAACAACAGCCACAGGCATACTTCTTCAGTGACCACTTGGCACTTCGTGTGCAGCGAACTGAACAAGTCCAGCATCACCACAACAAATGTGAGCAGATCAGGCGCCGTGTTGAGGATGAACGCACTTCCGACATCCTTGCGGCAGTCCATATGGACCCCCAAATTTGGACAAGACGATTAGCCAAGGATGCCGCTATGTGTTTTATCCTTACCATGTTTAACTGCAGCTGGAACTCCGTGAACAAGATTTCCATGCCCGTTTGGAGTTTTGTCAGTGGATGGCGGCCAGGAACCCAGCTTTTCACCTGATAATTCTATGGACGGATGAAGCGACGTTCAAGAGTAATGGAGATGTCAACATCCACAAACAACATATCTGGAGTCTGAATGTCTGATGTGGTATAGTGGGAGGACAAATAATTGGTCCCAATTTCCTCGACGGTACTTTAAGAGGAGAAGGGTACACTGTTTTGTCGGATGTTCTTTGTGAGCTCTTGGAAGATGTACCACTAGCAACTCGTGCATTGATGTGGCTACAACACGACGGTTGCCCTGCTTATTATGTGAGAGTGGCCAGACGAACTGTTGCTCGTTTATTCCCAAACAGGTGGATCGGAAGAAGAGGCCCGGTTTCCTGGCCAGCGCCTTCTCCGGACCTGAGTACGCTTGACTTTTTCTTCTGGGACGTGTGAAGGAGTTGATTTACCAAGAGCGTCCTACTACAAGGGAGAACATGATGGAGAGGATCGGTAATGTCTACCTTGGACTTAGTGCAAATGAACTGTTACGCGCAGTCAACAATGTTCCGGTACGCATTCACATGTGCAACGCAGGTGCTGGACGACCATTTGAAAATTTATTGTGAGGTATTTGTGGGCCAATTATGACATATTGACGAGAATGTGCAGAACTTGCATTTCACGTTATGCATTTTCTTTCTTATCTTCAGTTTGTTTATTTGTACTTTTCTGGAACAATTATTTGTGCAAGGAGTTGCGAACAGTGATTTCTATTACAATATTTACATAAGTGAGTGTGAATTACGAAGCCTGGGAGAGTGGCAGTGCTTTCATAAGTTTGAACTTTTTGGTTTGTTTGGATGATTTATTGCTGGGACTTTCCATCCGCAATTGTTTCATACGTAGCTTTACTTACAACCAAAGTGTGTTTTTCTCTGTTTTTTCCTGTTTTCAGTTGGTTCCGACCCCGGTATTTCAACGTACTGTCCTGTAATCTCGTTTCCGTTTGTTGATATACACACGAGATACGTCGTAACGTTTTATACTGAATTCTGTAAAGAGATTTCAACAACAGTACTATTCGGTAGAACATGTACTAGCTGGTACCACATACGTTTTATTTCTATGATCTAGTCTAGTTCTTTTGGAGTCATTGACAACCCAAACTGTTGTTCTGTAGTAGCATTTCAACAACAAACACAATCATAAAGAGCGATAAACGCTCTAAGCCAATTCGTAACGTTCTGAATAGTGCCCACATGAATTTAGTTGGACCGGAAGTGGCCACATGGTCGAGAAAGGTGTCCATTGCACACATTTCGACCATGCTGCGTCCGAATCTGAACAAATTGTTTTGATATCGCTTACTATTTACCCGCTCCGATCGTTACGGAGAACTGCTTGAATGCAATAGCGTCCTCTTTCGGTAATGAGTTGGCTAATAGCAGACGTAGATGGCAAATCGTCGCATTTCACGACAAGTGCTCCCTGTAAAAGTTGTTTCTTTTTCAATAAGCATTCCAAGGAAATCGAAATTGATACCACTTTCCATTTGTAATTTTATAGTTGAACCCCCGTGGCACGCCACTGGACATGGAAACATCACCATTTGATTTTTCACATACGCTTCCGATTGAATTGTTTGTTTGGAGTATCTACGTACACTACGAGCCTAGACAAATGCCTGGCACAACTGTCTTTATTTGATTTTTATTCTTTGGCACTAATATCTTTCTCTGAAAATAATCTCATAGTAGAACGTTATAACTTACATCTCAGAGTTAAAGCTTCGTGAATTTGAAGTTTATTTTATGGTTTTTATAGCTTCGGCCGGGAAAGGGTTTATAGCTTCGGCCAGGAAAGGGTATAGGTGAGATGATGTGGAAACGAGTCGGCGAGGGCCTAACTTTAAATTTCAATCAGGGTATTGGGCTGGTGTTAATGGTGAAATGCACTGGAAAACCTGTTAGGATGGTAGTCTGCTGGTATCGATTCCAGAACTCTCCGAAGGTGAAACCAGCTCTCTGTCAGTTGATCTACTGACGCTTCATACAAAGCTTCTTAAGTTTTCAAAAGACGAGAATGAGGTTTCGATACTAATGAATTCGATAGTTTGATATATTTTCTTGCACTAGTCTCTTTCTCTCAAGATAATCCCATAGTAGAACGTTACAACTTAATCTCAAAGATTCTTGAATTTGAATTCTTGAATGCTGTATCTTCCTATTTGCATTTCTCTTTTTCTTCAATTCAACCCTTCAAAAGAATACAAAACAAGTTTCATGTAATGTTTCTTTCTATTGTATACTTTGGAGCCTCCTTGCGGAGCACCGAAAAGGTTATTTTACTTGCAAAAATAGAAAAAAAAATCATTTTATGTAAAAGGGTGCAGTTTTCAAATCCAGGCTTTAGAACCTGTTCCTCAGCAGTATAATATACGGTTGCAATGTAACATATATCCCGCCAACAGCACGAAGAAAAATAAATCTGAAAAGACACACACAGCCTTACAGAACGATGAGAGATTCCTTTATTGCTTGATGTGCGTCTCCCCTCACTTCTTTCTCTCCAGCTCTCACTTCCACGTTTAGGATCGCATTGTTCCGTTTGGGACTGTTGCCTCCTGTAATGTTATAAAATCAATGATCTGGCTTCTGGTAGGTGGGTTGGGTCATATTTACCTTTTCTTGTTTTTTAAAGAATCGTCGGTCATTTATGGCTAATTTTTTTATTTCTTACAAAACCTAAAACTCTGGAGTAATCCACGGTGCACTCTACACATGCGAAAATGTTGTTGGAAGGAGGTTGCCATATCGGATCGAGACCCCGCGGTACCGTTAGTGAGGGTAACAAGAGAGCCGACCGGTAGTAAACCATGGCCACTAAGTTCGGTGAACTTGCCACAATGCCAGGATGCGTATTTAATACCGGGTGATTTTTAGTGTGAAGAGCTACTCTCCCCGCATGGTTCTGGCAGTTTTTATAATTTATATGCAATTCAGAAAGAAACAAACCTCTCATATTACCGCATCTCAAGTACTTACAACAACTCACATCTTCCTTGAAAATTTCTCTAACCTTTCAAGAAATAGCATAGGCATTTTATTAAAGCCATTGTTGAATCGTTAACGGGACTAGAAGTAGACTTTTTGTCTTTTAGAGGAATATAATTTCAAATACTTGTGTGCTATTTCCGACAGTAATAAAATCAAAGAGAACATTTTTCGACACTAAGTAAAAGGCTCAAACAAGGAGCGTGTATTTTTATGCTCAACATTGACCATCCCGTCCGGTAAAGAACGTAAGGAGCAATTAGTTGAATCAAAAGGAACTTTCACATCCCCGAATTTTGAATGCGAAACCTGCAATGTAAAGTCCTTTAAGAGAGCTGATTTAATTCATCTGAGAACGGTTTCTAAGATTGAAAGCGATGCTTTTTTGGAAAAAGGATTCAGATTAATCTATGAGACTGTGCTCTAGCAACCTACAGAGGCAACAGGTATCTCTTGACTTAAACGTTTTTGGTGTACTAGTGCACCGAGCTGCCGTAGCTCAATGGTAGAGCGTTGGTGTAGCATTTAGGAGGTCGTGGTGTACATTCTAGCGGTCGACCATCCTGATTAAGGGTTTTCCAGGATTTTTCCTCTGTCACAACAGGCAAATGCCTGTATGGCACCTTCAGCATAAGCACTGGCCGTTACCTTCCCGAAACATTTCCCCTACCCTATCCCGACTTAAGCCTTAGATGCCTAAAGACCGTAAATAAAATTCAAATTCAAGTAGTAGGGCATCTATCTGTACCTACCATTATGAAGGACTGCTGAATTTTTACCTTCGGGTGGGCGAGAGGTTAGAGCTCTCGCTTTGTCTACGCTGGTAACGGGTTTAAATACGGCCGGGGCCAATTGAACGGAGTAGTTCGGAGCCCTCTTTACCAAAAAAACTGTAGGTCCCGTCCTTGGAAGCTCATCAGCTCGTTTAGGACTTTAATGACAATTCGCTCACTGCTGAATTTGCTGACATCTTATTAAAATGATAGTCCACTGTCAATACAAAGATTAGTAGTTCTGATTTTTTAGGTTGAACACGTTTGACCAGGCGAATGTTGGGATGGTGCCTTAAGTAAGATCCTGGCCGATACTTTCCTCATAGCATAAATACCTTAACCCAACCTGAGATAAAGATACCATAAATAAATTCAAATTCAAAGATGAAACTCAAATACTTCACAAAACACATTAAGACTCTGGCTTGCAGGTGGATGAAGTCGAAGATTTTGGGATTTTCTCCTTCATATTTAAGAGCAGCCGACCACGGTAGTCATATGATCTCAGACATCAGAGCAGCGCCTGCAAGGATCTGGATTCGAATCCCGGCTAGGTCCAGAATGTTCGTGGATTTTAGAGACTCCACATGTAGTGAAAACGAGACGGGCTTAAATCATTATTTATTAAAATGGCCCAAAATACAAAGATTTGTTACAAAATCAGAGCACAACATGCAGCTTTTATTTACAATCTGTTTCGATGATAAACAACTAGAATCTAGCGTACGGGATATATTTTCTTGTATAATGAAGTTACTTAGTTCTCAATATTTAATCGTCAGTGTGCGCTTAGTGTTAGATCTACCGCGCACTAGTAACTTTTTCTTGGTGATTTCTAATTACGATAATGATATACATACTTCTATACGACAGCGTGCGTACTGGCAATTTTAAAATTACCGTGATAAGAAATTGAAAGTGATCATCTATTTCAGAGGCGATGGAACTCTTGCTGCAGAAATACAACAGATGTGTTTCAACCTCTTCATGCTCACTAACAATTGAATTCCTCAATTTGGTGTCTCCGTGTTGTTATCTCAGAAAGTGTAGTGACAGACAGAAGAAATTTATTCATTAAGTAGTACCGTTTGCATCAAAAGAATGTAATAATTCAATGCTGAGTTGTTCATATTTGAAGTAAAAAAGATTAGAAAGTAAATAAACAACATGCACAATCAAGCAAGTGATATTTTGAAATTATTAATTTATATTTTGTGTTCAATTACATAATTATGGAAGTGCCTTATTAAGTTTAAAAATTGTTATCTTCTGTTACAAATTCAGAGTTCTGTTTTATTATTATGAAACTTATAATTATTTCGTGAAGTAAATATTTGTTTTAAGTCACCAGTACCCTTTTGTTTTAATGTTATAACCAATCTCTCTTGTGATGGTATATAGCTAGTCGAAAAGTAGTATTTTGGGTAATACTATACAAGTGCTCCTTCTGTTGTATGGTGTTATATTATTTTAATATGGTGTTCTCTAGATTAATTTGAATCCAGAACTTCCAAAACCGTGTGAAAAAATAGGTGTCATAAGGACACGTATAACATAATAGAAAAAAATATTCTATGTTCTGACCTACCTACTAGGAGAGCGATACGCCATCTTTGTTTTTCCTCTACCAGTGGCGCAGGTCTCAGTGTTGCCAGACGGGACTTTTTGTGCATTGCTAATTACCAGACTAGCGTTTTGGGGAAGCATATGTTCCAAGACGCTTTCGGTTGGCGCTTTTTTAGGTTTAAATTGGCATAAGGAAATTTAATAAAAGTAGTGATCAAGGGCACTTGGAGGTTAGGTAAGTGAGGTGCGGTGTTTTTTTTATTGCACACGCGACTTGAACAGATACCTTGTTTGTACGTGCACTCTTGGTTAGCGCTTTTTTCTTAGCGATTTTCATAGTTCTATTTAGCGAGTTTTAGCGACTTTGTGCTACTGCTGTGGCGCTTTTCCCAGCTTTGTGGTTGGTAACCCTGGGATCACCTGTTGTATTAGTCGTTAGCAGTGGAAAGATGTCGTAGTGAGTTCGCCTTCAGCAACGTTGTTCATGGTGCGTGTCAAATGGCTGATGTTGTAAATTTGTTTAAACATTATTGGAATTTGTGGAGTTGTAAAATATGTACGAATTGCGGGGGAGATTGTTTTCGGGAGATGAAAATTAGCAATACGTTGCAAAAAAAAATAAGTTTGTGTAAAGAAGAGGAAGCCATGCAGTTTTTAATCGTCGATGTTTTTTTGCACGTGGTTCCGTCAAGCAAATTTATCACATGTAGTTGCGGTATGTCTATTAGCATAGTGGTGCATCAGTGTTAAACCAGAAGTAGCTGACGGCTGCTGCAAATTATACATTTAAGAAACCAACATTTAAGGAAATCTTCAGTAAGGTAAGGTAAATTTTTCTTTCGATCTTACGTTCTTTAATCATTTGAAGTGTGATGTAGTACTCGGAACTTCTCAAAATGCTATGGTTTTGCTTTCTGTAGCCATGAAAGAGCCTAAAATACGTGCAAAAAAAAAAGTTGCTACAATTAGAATTTGTTATTTGATTTGATTTGATTTGATTTGATTTATTGCGTTCCTTAGACCAATACATTGTACTCATTTGCACATATGGTATAGAACATGTCCATAATAAGAATACATATTTTCTTAAATTACATAGAATATTGTTTTGTAGCAGTTTTTCGACATAATTCACTTTCATTATCACCTATTTTCTTTACCCTTATAACATTTAGTCTTGCAAGTACTCATCAACTGTATAGTAAGTTTTGTTTGTCAACATTTTCCTAACTTCACGACAAAATATATTGATATCCTTAATGTTTTTTAAAGTTTGTGGCAATTTATTGTATAGGGCTATACCGAAGTAATGCGGTGATCTTTCGAAAATTTTTGTTCTGTGGGACATTTGTCTAAGATCATTTTTCATTCTTGTGTCGTGTCTATGTATATCAGAGTGTGTAGTGTAGCCATCAAGGTTACTTTTTATCAGCTTTAACACCTCGTATATGTACA
>JAGDQP010025080.1:12374-27254 GCA_022664845.1 Lepisma saccharinum
CTTGCTTTATGAAGAGTATGTTTAATGCTAATTACAGGGAAATGTATTTTGAGAATAATGCATTCTAACGTTCTTATTTATTGGACAAACGTTCAGGATATGTTAATTAAATATGGTAGGAATGAATTCAAATAAGGTAATAATATTTATTACAAATATGACTATGTATTTACATATGCAAATTGGGATGCATGATTTAACAGTGTCAATACTGGACAAGTATTATTATATTATTTCAGTGATTATGGAAAAGCATAATTACGGCTTACTAATGAATCTCCTATGCTACTGAACTACCAATGTGTTGCATGCTGGTTTGAACACTAACCTAACGTAATCTAACATGAGCAATTCTTGTAAGCAGAATATATTACTTTGAAGTTTGTCAGAGCTTAGATGGAATTTGTTATTCATTTCTATTCGACCATATTCATTAGTACTTTAATTTTACCTTTAACTAGTTTTGAGCTTAACACTACATTATAGGTAGTTGTTTTCCCATGGTAGAGAATGGGCGTGTTGAAAATGCAGGAATTGCACGTAAAGTTTAATGGAACGACTGAAGGGTGACTGATAACTTAAGTCATGGAAGAGAGCTCCATAAGAAATAGCTGTTGTGCGAGCTTTCCCTAGTCAAATGACTGGCTATTAAAAACGCATAGTTCTCCGTGGAGAAGTAGAAGAAGAAAGACATAAGTTTTATGTGCTTTTTGTTGATAATTGTATCAATAATATAAATATAAACTGGGATGGAGTTGAAATGAAGACCAATGACAAGTATCTTCATCACCTACAATTCGCTGATGATATAGTCCTGTTTGCTTCAAGTGCAGAAGAACTACAAACCAGAATGGTAAAGGTGTGTAATAGGCTTTCGAGAATAGGCCTTAAACTGATTTTAAGTAAAACAGAGTAATGTACAACAATCAAATGCTGCAAAGAAAGCGGAGAGACAATAGGCATAGTTGATGAGTATGTTTGCCTGGGCAAGCTCAAAACTTCAAATGCCTGGTTGACTTATGAAATAAATAGAAGATGTAAAATAGCGTGGAGTTCGTTTGAAACCGAAAGCAAACTACCAATGTGTCTAAAGCGCAGAGCTTATAATAAATATGTCTTTCCTGTATAGATGTGCTGCTATGAAACTTGGACATCGATGCGAAAACTAATAAAAGATTAAAAGTCACTCAAACAGCAATGGAGAGATGCATGTTAGGAATAAATTGGAGGAACAGGAAGACAAATGAATGGATTCGCGCACAAATAGAGGTAGAACATATAATCAAGACTGCGAAGAAGATGAAGTGGAGATGGGCCGGTCAAATAACTAGACGAACAGATGGAAGGTGAACAACACATGTGCTACATTGAATTCCTAGAGAAAAGAAACGACTAAGACGAAGTCCAAATACTAGATGGGTAGATGAAATCAAGCGTTTTTCAGGAGCTACATGGATGAGGATAGCAGCAGACTGTTATATGTGGAAAGAAAAGGGCTTCATGCAGCAGTGGATACAAAGCGGCTAAATATTATTATTATGATGATTTTATCATGAGAAAATTGATTCCGAGCTTAGCGGGAAGGAACGGGAGGAGGCGGAGAAGCGGCAAAGGCAAGAAGTTGCGCAAAGTTTGAACGCACAGCTTCTGTTTTGTTTTTGTTACGTGTTGTCCAGTATGGTAGATTATGCCAAGCAATCCTTGACTGTGAACGTATGAACAGAGTTGAGTGTACAAGAGATGAAGTAATAATATGAGTAAGATGTTTGCCGGTTCATGCAAAAGTAACCTGAAAGAAATGAAGTTGCGTTGTACTTTGTTTGTTACGATCTAATCTGGTATGGTCAATCACGAATACAATTTAGCCACTCTTTATCTTTCGGTGTATTTTCTTAATATTGCAGGAAGAAAGAAGACAGTTGAGAAAAAAGGAGAAATCGATTAAAAATAAGGAACATGATTAGATGCGGGCCCAAGACGGACTAAGAGCATACGTACGAATGGAATTATGTCTGAATAGTATAAAATAAAAGTATCAGATCACTACATGAGTTCTGTTGGTTCTTAGAAAAAGTACAAATAGTCTAAAATAAGGAGTATGATAAGATGCGGGTGTAAGACGGACCAAGACATACATATGAATCGAATAATGTCTGAATAGTATAAAATAAATGTATCAGAGCACTACATGAGTTCTGTTGGTTCGTAGAAAAAGTACAAATAGTCTAAAATAAACAATATAATGTGATTTAGGGGTAAGACGGAATTGATATAAGAATGAATCGATCTTACAGTACTATGTGTTTTACAATATTCCGTATAAGAACGATGGTAATAAGATCACTGCAATGATTGAATATAATGATGCTAAACGATCAATATGAACTTAAGACACTGCAGTACTATTAGAGCTTGTAGTCTTGTGAATGAGATACATAAATATGGGAAGTCATGGTAAATACTTTATGCGAAAGATATATTAAACCATTAAGAAGGCGCAGTACTAATTCAACTTAGAAATGTTGTCACTTACAAGAACTCGATCGTACAACTCCCTCCTGCAAAATGGAATATGTGGAAACAGCAATCAATGTAAATGGTTACCGATTGCAACGATTCGAAAGATATATTTAAGGAGTAAGGGGTCTCTGGACCAGTTAGTTCTAATAAATATGAATAGAATAATCCACGAATGTGTTTGAAACGAACATATTAGGTTAGATGATTCGTGATCCATGTATATTATCGTAGAGTTGTTTTTACGTAACTTGGAAATAAAGAGAAACTGCCTTCAGACAAGTATATTCATTCTTTTCCTATCAAAGCTCTGAATGACTAGAAAACAGAAACACCTATTAGAAATGTACTTACAGTGTCAGTATTATGAATCAAATATTTAAAAGGGGTGGTAGTGTTTATCCCTAAAGTAATTCCGCCTATTGTATATTTCGTTACGAAATGTAATACAGTTCAAAAGAGAAGTACATAGGTACATATAACATAATGTGTTAATGGGGAAGTAACTAGATAGTAATAAAAGTTACTTGTTAATTATTTTTAATTTAGAGTTGAATTGTATTTTTAGTCAACTATGGCGCAAAAGTACTGAAATTGAATATTACTCTTACAGCAGACAAGATACAGAGTAATAGCTAGATTTTCAAATGTTCTTACTTTATGAATAGAAAGTAAAAACAACATAATTTACGTTATATATCTTAGAATACTTTGACACACACTACCGTCTCTATATACATTTATACCCAACTCTTGACGTGTTACTTGTAATTGTGATCCAGTTTCATTTTGCCTTGTAATACATAACAAGACAATAGATTAATGATGGCAAGTAATGACGGCAAGTGTTGCCAACTGGGGTTAATTTATTAAATAATGCGTTACTTAGATATTGTATAGTATTTGGTTACTGAAAAGTACAAGAGTTCATTGTTGTCATCTAAAGTCCCAAAGGGTTGCGAACTCGAATTAATTTAATAAATAAGTCATTTATTTAACTGTTTGCCATATTGGAGTCCTTCACACCTAAATTTACTGTTTCTTATGCCTGATATTACCAGATACGATGTCATACAGCAAATAGAATACCTCAAGTACACTTTCAGGGTTATCATAATCCAGGCGTATTTTCTAATCGGATGAGGAAATTAAAAAAGAACTTGAATGTCAGGTATCGCATGTAGTTGACGGTGAAACATGCAACGATGGCGATTTGTGATTGTTCGACCCTGAAAGTTAGTCTGACTTGTATTTTGAACACAAGCGACTATCCCGCTAGCGTGCCATAACCATATGTCATATCGATTTCGGCAGTCACGAGTGCATTCGCATGACCGTTAAATCGCTCGAAAAAGAACGTACTGGAAATCTTGTATTTTCCTATTTCCAATCAAATCTACGAGAAATTCAGAGAAGAAACTTTTAATGTGCATAATCAATAAACTATTCCAAGAACATTCCAAGCGGTACAAAATTATTGTGATTACAAACAAGTGATATTAACTTAGGAACAGTTGATTTTTCTTAAACTTTTATTCTTGTGATTACAGACAAGTAATAGAAAACAGTTATACATAAAAGGGCCATTCCCGAGAATTCGACAAATGAAAGAAGAGTTGGTCGCTCGACTGTTTTTGATTTCCTTTATATTTGGTAAATTGAGTGTCATTTATAAGCGAATTTGAAAACCGTTTTTCAAAAAAAATATTGCTCATAGTTCAGGATATACAGGGTGTTCAGAAATAAGATTCTACAAAAACAGCGAATTATAAAGTTACACATATTTCACAAACCAGTTGACATAATTGAATAATTCAAACACATTTAAAATATAGACACATGAGAGAATATTTAAAGCTATGTCTTTGTTCTAGCCTTAAAACGGATATCGGACAGCGTGGTTTAAACAGTTGTAAAACAGGCGAAATTCTCATTTTTAGATTTTTTCCTGATTGGAAAGAAATAATAAACTTTGTTATTATTATCTACTATTGTCACTGTAGTGACAGAAAAAATTAACTTCCTGTGTCATTTCCTTTTCTTTATATCAAGACTTCAATTTCATTAAAACTCAAATTTGTCCAAATTTGAGGCATTGTGAGTCAAAAAGGGGAGGGAGTAAATGAACAAAATTCTGTATAGGAGTTCCTTTGCTTATATTCTAAAATAACTGAAAGTTCCATTTTTTTTATTCAAACCCTCTATGAAATAAAACTTCTTAAAATTGTTTTAAAATATAATCTCAATACACATTATCATTAAAAATGAAGCTATTGTTAATAATGTTGTATTCTATCAGTAATCATTGAAATCATGTACCTTATGCACAAATAGATTCTGTTTTGCGATTCTTTGTAGGTGCACAGAGCTATTTTAGCTTATGTCTGCTGCTTAAGGAAAAACTGTGGTTAAAAAGCACTCATCTTCGATCTGATGGTACGAACTCTTCCTGAGTGACAGGTTTTTCTACAAGTTATGTATGCAGCCATGTCATGCAAAGAGATATTATTCTTTTCGTTAGGCGTAATAGAATACATTGTCCTACATTTTACTTGGATCTAGCGTTAAAATCTCAACTTCTTTTCAAGTTATTTACAGTACATAGCATTGTTACGTAAGGAGATTTTACTCTTTTCGTTAGGTCTAATACACAGACCTGCTCCTTAGTAATAATTATCTCTAACAAAGACGTTGTATCCAGCATCTTAAGATACCGCTAATTCGCAAATAGGCTGATGTGCTGAAGTGCCGCCCAACGTTTATCTAACTGTCCGTCGCACAACCGTTTTGTATCTTTCTTGCATCAATTTTAAGAAGCTATATTTCATAGAGGGATTTGAATAACAATGTAACAATAGCCTATATTTGCATGATGACATAATTTGTAACAAAATAGAAATAAAATGCCCATTAAGAGGTCTCCTCGTTCCAACACTCCCATTTTTAACATTTTTAAAAATATTTCAAAAACTAATAGTATTATCAAAAATATAAATTCATAGCACACTAGCAATTACGAATTACTATGGAATGCAATGGACAGCGATCTCGAGATCGTGTCCATTGACGAGTGATACGTTTTCAAAGATTATGACGTAATTATTTAATTGAAGTCTGAGTATTCATCAATCGACAAGATTTCGAGATCGCTGTCCATTGCATTTCATAGTAATTTGTAAGTTGTAGTGCGCTATGAATTTACATTTTTGATAGTACTCTCAGTTTTTGAAATATTTTGAAAAGTGTGAAAAATGTTGGGTCTGGAGCGAGGAGCCCTCTTAAGTACCGGATTGTTACTCCGAGATCCAAGTAAAATGTAGGCCAATGGATTCTGTTGGGCCTAACGAAAAGAATAACATCTCTGCGCATTACATGGCTGCGTACATAACTTGTAAAGAATCTGTAACTCAGGAAGAATTCGTACCATCAGATCGGAGATGAGTGCTTTTTAAACAGTTTTTCCTTAAGCAACAGATAGAAGAAAGCTAAAATTGCTTTGTGCACCAACAAAGAACGTGAAACATAATCTGTTTGTGCTTAAGACACGTGATTTAAATGATTAGTCTGATGGAATACATTAGCAATAGCCACATTTTTTAATGATAATTTGTATTGACACGACTATAGCTTTTTAAGCAGTTTCGTAGAGGGGTTTGAATAACGAAATGAAACTTCCAAGGGATTTAGAATATAAACAAAGGAAGTCATTTGCGAAATTTTGTCCATGTACTTCCTCCTCCCCTTTTTACTTACAACCCCTCAAATTTCGTCAAATTTGTGTTTTTTTAAATTGGCCTCGATATTAAGAGAAAGTAATGACGTAGTAATTTTTTCTGTCATTACAGTGACAATAGTAGATAATAATAACAAAGTAAACGGCTTCTTATTTATTTCCATTCAACCAGGAAAAAATCTAAAAATGAGAACTTCGCCTATATTTTACAAGTGTTCTAACCACTCTGTCCGATAGCAGTTTCGAGGCTAGAACTGAAACACATAGTTTTAAATATTATCTGAGGTTAAATGTTTTTGAATTATTCAAATATCTCCACTGATTTTTGAAATATGTGTAACTTTATAATTCGCTGTTTCTGCAGAATCTAATTTTTGAACACCGTGTATATCCTGAACTATGAGCAATATTTTTTTTTTTTTTTTTTTTTCAAAAACTGTTTTCAAATTCGCTTGTAAATGGCGTTCAAGGTACCAAATATAAAGGAAATTCAAAGACCTCTGTTCAGATCCTCCTTCCCTACCCTTTTGATACCTGCTTCGGTGATATGACATGTTCGTAACTTCATATTTATTCACCATGATTAATTCTGGTATGTGTCTTGTCAACTCACATTTCAACTAAGAACTAGATTCATTTATCCTACACTTACGGTCATAACGAGCACTTGTCAAACTAACATTAAGGATGAACGATTAATCTTTCGGAAACCAGCCACGTTCTTTCACTAACGACAACCTAATACCATATTGAATTATTCATGACGTTCCAATCTAGACTACACCTCCCTCTCTCTTCAGAACCGAACATCGTACCAAAGATCAAAGGACCGGTGTGTATCCCTTATGTACGAATATCTACTATGAAGCATAAAACATATTTCCGGAAAAGCGAAATAAAACAAAGAAAAAGAATGAAGAGAGAAAATATGGTTACAAGGAATACAACTCATTAGGAGACAACGAAAACCCAGTTTAGCCTCAAGATACAGAAAACGTTTGAACGGAGAATGCAAAGAAAAGAATCCAGGTATAAAAATGGACATACAGTCTCTCAGAGTTTTGTCCTCTCTAAATCCCGTCCATTTACCTGCAGGCGCTCGCATGTCCCTCTCCGTTTCCTTTGAACTGACTTTCCTGCTTTCATTATTTTTCTCTTCAAAATTCTCTCTTCAGAGTTTCCCGCTCTCTATCTCTCTCAAACACAAGAAGAAGAAAAACTTAACACATAAGAGAATGTTTACTACAATGCTAAAAGTTTAATGGAAGAAGCTTTCCCGTGGAAGGACATCCACTCCCTCTGTTTCTGTTTGCCAAGATGCTTAATCATCGTATAGCGGTACAGAAAAATAAGGGTAAACTATGAACATGTCAAAACACCATATCAATAAAAACAATATCAATGTAAGTCTTTCACTAAGCCAAGTGCAATTAAACAATAAGTATGACCTACAACTGTAAACAGAACAGAAATAGAGAAAAGTGGAGCGTGGGGTAAGAGAATTAAACATGTCAGAACACTAATTACACTCGTTATTCGTATAATAGATAAATGAAAGTGAACATCGCTAATATAGAGGTCATCGCTCTGAAAAGCCAGGGTTGCAAACGTCACCACCAAGCAATAATCGTAGCATGCAGGCTAGTAACAAAGTGCAGTGTGACACATTATCATGTAAATGCTAATATGTCCTAACACATAAGCTACAATTCTAAATTCGTATATTGCCAATCACTAGGAGATGCAAATCACAAGGTATCTACAGAACGTAAACACAATTAACAGATCTGCTCAGTAGCCACGTATTCTACAAATACAATATTAAACAGCATAGAGACAAGAGTCAAGTACATATAAGATGAAAAATTAGTTAAATACCTACACAATTTGTAGAAAAATGTCACTGGGTTGTAGCTTAAAACAAAAAGGGGCAAAAGAAGGTAAACATAGTGCAATATCGCATTAACGCAAACAAAGCATGAACGGGGGTATGAAATGATACCTAAAGTGCCTAGCAGTTTCCTCTCTCCATTTAGCGACTATATGAGTATAAACCCAAAGCCGTCTACCCTGGTTGAGGCTCGCCAATGGTTTCCCATTAGTTTTACCAGATGAATGCCGGGGTAGTACAGTAACTAAGGCTGTGGCCCTTACCTTCACCATCCTTTTTTACGTATCTTGCTCTTGAGGGATGTGAAACATGGATGTGGGGGGTGTGGGTCATCACACTGACATAATTCAATGCTGCCAACTACCATTTTTTTTTAACCAAATTAGTTTAATTATCTATAGCTGGCTACACTGTTTTGACGTACTTTACGTCCATGTTGTCTACTAAGGTACCCTAACCTCAAAGAACACTTTCTGTCCGCTCATGCGGTAAGTGGTTCTGACACGACTTCAGCCTTATTTCAGAAAGGAAAGACCAAGACAATTGCACTACTTAACAAGAGAGAATACATTCAAAATGTTGTATCTTCAATAATCCTGATGCTACGAAGAATGAGATTTGTGAAGCAGGAGAAATGGTCGTCCTTGGATTATACGGAGCTGACAAATCAGATATATGTCTTGATGAATACATTTATAAATGTTTTAACAGAGAAATTGCAAAAAGGAAAGTCGAAGTGAAGTTGGATAGTCTTCCTATGACTTCAGATGCATCCTTCATGCACATGTTGAGGGTTTTCCATCAAGTGCAGTTATGGAGAGGGAAACAACTTGATCCAAAAGAATGGGGATGGAAAGCTCATGGAAACATTCTTCTACCTATCCCAATGTCTCAAGCATCGGCACCTGACGAATTAATGAAACTAATGTCATGCTCTTGCATAAAAAACTGTGAAGGTCGTTGTTTATGCAAAAAAGCACGCATGATATGCACTGACCTTTGCGCTCACTGCAGCGGCATGGGATGTAGTAATCAACCTGCAATAGAAATATGAAGATGGAAATTAGAAAGATGATTGCCTTCGTGGATTAGGCCTCCAGGAGACACCACGTAAAGAAAATGCGCCAATTGGCTTTACCTCCCAATATGGTAAAGGTGGTGTGGAAATAGGCCTTATATTACAAACATCATAAGTAATATTTGCGCTTGCGATTTAAAAATGACGAATAGGAAAACATATCTTTATTAGCAAAGGTGATTTGACTAGATAAGGAAGGAACCATTTCTCTGCGCTCAAATACTTGAGAAATATTCTACAATTCATCGTTGATAATAAAAAGTCAATTGGAAAAGAATAATAGTCAATTATCCTATAAAAATACAATATTCCGGTAACAGAGACAATTTTCGGTTATTTTAGAATTTCAAGACAGGAAATCACCACAATTTCTGAAGAGCCATGAGTACTGAAGAAAAATGTGGAAGTTCTATTTAATATAAAATTTTTTACTCTTTCAAAATTATCCACTTAACTTTCTTTCTGAAGTTAGCCATTTTTTAGAAATTAGCCAAAAACCGAATGAAGATGCGTGATTGTCCGCCATTTTTCCAAGATGGCCGCGTCAGCACAAGTCGGATCATTCAGGACTTTTGCTATATTGATGAGGACCACAATTACAACAATCTTATGAAGAGACAATTTCATCCCAAAGAAGAAAATCACAAATATATCTCGAGGGGTGTCGATGTGCTGACCACACATCACCTTACCAAAAAATGCTGTGTGGATGGTGATAGTTCTTTGGGGCTCTGAAGTCAGGGAATCTAGTTTCATTTAGTTTAAGAGTTGAATAATGATCAATTAATCCCCAAAACATTTCAGTAATCCTGCAAAAGTGACAATTTTTAGCAAATTGATAATTTCATAATCCGAAAAGTGGCCATATTTTTTAGAGAATAAATTTACCTTTACCTTTTAAGAATTTACCTTTTGAGAGAAATGTAAAAGCTCTGTCTAATAGGAAATTTTCCTTTACCTTTTAAGAATTTACCTTTTGAGAGAAATGTAAAAGCTCTATCTAATAGGAAATTTTCTGCTCTTTCAAATTAGTCTAGTTCATTTTCTTTCTAAAATTAACCGTTTTTGAGAAATTAGCCGAAAACCGAATAAGGATGTGTGATCGTCCGCCATTTTCGAAGATGGCGGAGTTAGCACAAGGCGGATCATTCAGGACTTTTAGAATGTTGATTAGGACCAATATTACAACAATCATGTAAAGAGAAAAATTCATTACCAATTATGTCCACGAGAGGTACCTAATTCGACTGGCCTATAGTGCCTATAAACCACAGATTTTGTTTCGATTAAAAGACGAGGTGAATAAAATGTTAATGTGTAGCATTTCTTCTCATAGCAACAAGGGGCAGGATGCAAGCCTGTGGAAAACATGAATTTATCTTCTTGACAGATAGTACTTCTAAATAACTACGTCGTCAGGATAACGTGTCCAGGGCAAATATTTCATTTGAAGAAGTCAGAACATGACTTAGATTTATGAGATTATGACATATATATGAAATAAATCTTACTGATAAAACTAGGGGCTTCAATCCTCCCTAGATCTTATAGTACCGTCCTTGCTTCTGAAACTATTGTGACAGAAGAATTAAATATACGTTAGTGGAAGAAGTAGTTGCGAGTTGGACTGAGCTAACAAAGGAAATAAACCGAACAGCCGTAGTTCAGTGGTAGAGCGTTGGCTTATCATTCGTGAGGTCGTGGGCTCAATCCCAGCAGTCGCCATCCTGACTGAAGCTTTTCCAGGGTTTACCCTCATACACCAGGCAAATGCTGGAACAGTACCTTAAACCTAGACCCTGGTCAACATCTATCCCTGTCGTTTTTTGAGCACCCGAGGCACTTATTTCCGTATCAGTTAGTACGTCTTCCTATACAGGGTCAAAAACATATTTTTTGTTACCTTGTAATGTAGATTGGTATGGCAATATATCGTATATTTTAATGGGTTCTTGACCTTGTCGTTTTGCTTTTATTTTCTCCTTTTGTTCTATTACTTTTCTAAATTAGTGTATTTTATTTCAGTGCTTGAAGAATGTTGAAAGAAATAAATAAAATATTTTTGGAACACAAATACCTTTAAATATCCTTAAAACTGCTTTTGGCCAAAGGGTGGAAGTTCGGAGCAAATTAGCAAAATCGAAAAGTATTAAAATAGAACTCAGAGTATGTGTATCAATTATAAAGAACTTTTACACAGAATTAATAAGACAAATAATGTATATAGATACTGTTTTTGTAAAAGGAAAGATGCAATCAGATTATAATTGGTTGTTAATAGCTTGTATTGTTACTTTTTTTTTTAGTTGTTACAAGGAACACTTGCCAGGTGTCAGAGCCTGATTTTGTAGAAAATTCCTACGTAGGTACAGTGACTAGGTAAACCTTCACAGCCAAAATAATAAGTGCAACCGTCAACAAATAACAACAGGGGAACCTGAGAAAGATGGAACGTAGAGAGCAAGCAAATCCAATAGAGAGTACGAAAAACTCCTTTTCTTTTATAAACCCTCACATATATTGAAAGGAAATGGCTATTAATGGATACTGTGCAGGAGACAATACGTGCTGGAGGGTATAACGACAATGGCCGCCTTCTTGAAAGCGGCCATCTTGACTATGCTTCAAAACTTTTAAATAGTAAGTGGGCCATGTAATATATCAATATGTGTTGAAATGTTCCAAAAAAATAAAATAAATAACGTAGTCAACTTTGGCATAACTCTAATCCTGTACGACAAGATGACATGTGAAATTGATCTGTAGAAAGACACTTTCACCTAGCATTATGCGTTCTTGAAATTGGGACTTAGTGTATTTAAAACTTTACAATGCACTTCCTGTTGTGGCCATGAGGATCATATTTTCCAACATAACGGCACTTCTTATATAGCCGTTTGTTTTTCATTCCTTCAATTGTTTCAACAAAATGTTTTTTCATCATTGGGCTCACACATTCTCCAAGTCAATTTCATGTGTCATTTTGTCGTACAGGATTAGAGTTATGCCAAAATTGACTTGGTCATTGAGTTTCTTGGAACATTCCAGCACAGATTGATGTATCACGTAACCCACTTACTATTTAAAATAATTGAAGCGTAGTCAAGATGGCCGCTTAAAAAAATGGCAGCCATTGTCGTCATACCCTCCAGCATGTATTGTCTCCTGTACAGTATCCATTAATAGCCATTTGTTTCAATATATGTAACAGTTTATCAAAGGAAAGGCATTTTCCGTACTTTGTATTGGATTTACTTGTTCTCTACATTCCATCTTTCTCGGGTTCCCCTGTCGTTATTTGTTAACGGCAGCACCTATAATTTTGGCTGTGAAGGTTTACCTAGTCATTGCAGCTACGTATGAATTTTCATCAGAATCGGACTCTGACACTTGGCGAGTGTTCTTTGTTAGTTTTTTACGTTCAATATATGGTAGCACAGATGCATGTGGAATTTTAAATGGACAAATATATTTTATATTTTTATTTTATTTATGTTTGTAAAAACGATTTATTTTCTTATTGTAATTAACGTTTTCGTTTTGCATATGTAATTCTAAAATTGTTAGGAATAATTTGTTATACTTTCCCGATAAATCAGGACAAATATTTTATTAACATTTTAATATTGTGAAACAGCGTTTCGCTCATTGGAGCGACAAGAAGTGAAGTGTAACATTTTCAGCGAGAAATAAATATTTAATATAAGTATTTTTGGATTATATATCCAGATGTACGTACTCGAGGTTTTATCGCTCTATTACTAAATTAGAGACGCTCTTGAACTTCTATCCAAAATAAAGTGTCACTCAAGCAGGTAAAAGGCTTAAGGCTTAAGCCTCAATAAAGAAGCGCCTTAACCAGCCAATGGGAGTGTTAAGTCCTTCAGATCTGAGTAATCTCAGCGAAGCAGCAAGGCTCTGTTGCAACCTCTACCACCAGAAATATATATTTTCAGCTCATAGCAAGCGTTTAGAGCTCAGCTAAGGAAAATTGTGTAAATAGTATGTAGGGTTACCATAATAGTTGGGGACCAAATACGGACAAATTAGCTTACATCCGAACAGTTACGTGCAACATCAACAGGAAATACACTGAACACGTTCTTACTGTGTTCTTCGATTTAGAGAAGGCCTATGATACCACCTGGAGATATGGGATACTACGCAAGCTTCATGATTGGGGAATAAGGGGCCACATGGCCCATTTTATAACAAATTTTATTAGCGATCGCTATTTTCGTGTCCGTGTTGGTGATCGTTTCTCAGAGCGTTATTTACAGGAGAATGGCGTACCTCAAGGGAGTGTGCTGAGCGTAACACTGTTCGCTATTGCAGTGAATAGTGTTATGGCTTGTATTCGCCCTCCTGTACAAGGTCTTTTATATGTCGACGACTTGACGATTGTCTGTAAATCTGCGAATATCAACCTCGCAGCCCGCAGATCCAGTTGACGCTTAACCGTCTTGTTGACTGGTCACACCAGACTGGTTTTCGTTTTTCACCAACGAAGACAGTCTGTGTCCACTTCTGCCGTAAACGAACTTGTTTCGTTGACCCGGATCTCTTTCTTGAAGACAGACAACTCCAGTTCGTCGAGGAGGTACGATACCTCGGTTTATTATTTGATACCAAGTTAAATTGGCGTAGTCACCTTCGCCACATTAAAATTTCCTGTACCAGAGCTCTGAATTTATTGCGTGTTTTAAGTCATCCCACTTGGGGTACTGATCGTACAACCTTGTTGCGCCTTTATCGCGCACTTATTTTATCTAAGCTTACCTATGGTTGTCACGCTTATTCGTCTGCACGATTTTCAGCGTTACATACGCTGGATAGTGTCCATCACACTGGAATTCGACTCTCCACTGGCGCGTATCGCACAAGTCCTGTGACCAGTCTTTGTGTTGATGCCGCTGAACCACCGCTCGAGATTCATAGGATGTACTATGTGCTGGGCTATTTTGCTAAGATATCATCTTTGGCAAGCCACCCATCACATAACTTAGTGGTATACCCAGTCCAACGAGCTCTATATGAACGCCGTGGTCACGCTACCCGACCACTTGGCATCCGAGCGTCAGAGTTGTTGGAGAATCTGAATGCAGACCGCCCAACTGTCTGTCCTGTCCGTTTTAGTCTCCGTCCGCCGTGGACACTTGCCCGCCCACGGGTTGTTCTTTCTTTGTCAACCCTTAAGAAATCGGAGACCTCCATGATTGAATTCCAGCAACGTTTTCTTGCGTTGCAGAGTCAGTACCCACGTTTTATCTCAGTTTTTACCGATGGATCCAAATCAGATGAATCTGTTGGATGCGCGTTTGTTGTAGAAGGGGAAGCCCGTCAATTTTGTCTTAATCCCAAAGCCAGTATTTTTACTGCTGAGCTCTATGCTCTTTTAAAGGCTTTGGATTTTAGTCTTGTTCATGGTTTCAACCGCATCCTTGTTTGTACAGATTCGAAGAGTGTTGTTCAAAGCCTCGACAATATGTATTCTAAACATCCGCTCGTGCAAGATATTCTCTGTAAGACACACGCCAGCTGCTCTGCCGGTGGTGAGGTTGTGTTTTCGTGGATACCAAGTCATGTTGGTATCCATGGCAATGAATTGGCAGACGAAGCTGCTCGTGAGGCCTCTTTAGGAGCTAACATTGATATTCCGCA
>JAGDQP010025081.1:0-27254 GCA_022664845.1 Lepisma saccharinum
AATGGATTTATGACGCCCGCCATTTTGGATCCAAGATGGCGTCTTTAGAGATATTTTGTAATATTTTCATAATCTACAAATAATGTTGTACTGTCAAACTAAATTTCATTATTCTAGCGGCAGCCGTTTAGGCTGTGTATTCTTTAAAAGTTTAGGGTTGGCGGCCATTTTGAATTCAAGTTGGCGACTTTTTCAAATTTTTAAAAAGTTTTCTTAATTTGCTACCAATGATGTAGTTTCATACCAAATTTCACTGTTCTATCTTTAGCCGTTTAGGCTGTGTATTCTTTGAAATTTTAGGTTTGGCGGCCATTTTGAATCCAAGATGGCGACCTTTTCAAAATGTCGGAATTTTTCCTTTATCTACTTATCATCCTCTACCTTCATACCAAATTTCATGTTTCTAGCTCACTCCAAACACCCTAAACAATATGATGAGTGAGTCAGTGAGTCAGTCAGTCAGTCAGTCAGTCAGTGAGTGAGTGAGTGAGTGAGTGAGTCAGTTAGCCTAAAATGTGCAATTTCAGGGGTCCACAACTAGAACATAGTTTGAGATACGAATATGACATTTTGTACATCTGCACATATTTACCATATCTCCTTAACGGCAAAAGCTCATATTCCTATCTTTAACATCTTTTTTCTTACGGGGCCCCCAAATCGTCGATTTTGCCATAAACTCTTGTTCCTGTATAACATGCTTCTGGCAGTGCTAACGTTTTCTGACGTGAAGAACTTGGCTCATGCACTGCCGTGCATGTTGATGAAACAACTGACGAGCGAATAATATTCAGTGGCAGCAGAACATACTATATTAAAATTTTCCATGTAGATAAAATGATTACCACCCTTAGGAAAATCGTATTTTACAACGTTTCTCTTCAAATGTCCACTACTAGCGCGTTTACCTTATGTAACAAGCAAAAAAAAAAAAGAGAGAGAGAGAGAGAGAGAGAGATCGTAGCAGAAATAAAAGGCCGCATAGTATCGAGCAACGTATAATTTTATTCAGTCTGTAAGTTTTTAACTACACGATTAACTTGTCTATAATTAATTTTTAACTATGTATGACTCTGGCAAATGAACATAAATTTCGGTGTGTGAAAAAAGATTTTGTCAAAGATGAGGACGAGAATGACCTGAGAACGGGCATGGTGAGGTCACTAGTTCCCAAACTGACAGCACGGATGGGAATACAATTATCAGATAAACTTAAGCTTTCTGGAGTGTTATAGAATTCATGGGAGATGTTTCTGACTAAAACTGGCTTGATCTTACCTAGGAATACAATGATGAACGTTTGTTACTGCGACCATGAACTTGCGGATACTGTAAGGGCTCATTTTCATCAAAGCTTGCGTTGTTTGCAATTTGGGTGAAAAGCCAATTGAAACACGCGGTGTTCCGTGGTGTAGTTCGCGGTGTAACACGTTTCAGTTGCCTAATCACCCAAATCACAAGCAACGCTAGCGTGTTTGAAAATCAGCTCTAAGTCATAGAATTAGTCAGTTGTCATGTAAGGGCTGATTTTCAGGAAAGCTTGCGTTGCGTGCTTTGCTTGTGATTTGGGTGAGTAGCTAATTGAAACACCTGTTACACCACATAATAAAACTACACCACGAAACACCACATGTTTTAATTGGCTATTCACGCAAATCACAAGCAACGCAAGCTTTCATGAAAATGAGCCCTAAGAAATCTTGTCATTGGATAGGACGTTGAGCTGACAGCTACTAACATAAAAAATTCAACTTCATAATTCTTTGAAAACGTGAAAATTTACCAAAACATTGTAGTATGTTTACTGAATCACAGCGTATTTGATTTATGTACATGTCTTGTAAAGTTACCGTACTATGCAAAGTTGTTAACTGAATTGTATTTCATAATATGATTACACAGCACGGATAGGACTGTACAAGAACAGATTCAAAACGCTTTGCTGGGACCCAGAAGTAAAGACAAAATTGAAGGATTTTGTATAGTAGGGGTCTATGGGAAAATTCATTTAAAAAAAAAAAAAGCATGTACCAATTTGTTAGAAAATTAGTGGAATCAAATAAATGAATTAAGTCTGAGCAAGACTAAGATTAATCTTAAAATATAAAAGAAAACAAAGATAACGCATGACGTAATAAAAGATACAGAGTAATTTCGCCTTATTCTTCCCCTACCCGCAAATGATTACATCATTTATTGCCATCTTGCTTATTAACTAGAGAGCACCATATATTTTTCCCTTATTCAAAATGGTAATTAAGTGATGATGTAATTATAATTGTCTGAATCGGATTCGTTTGTTATCTGTTTGTGTTTGAGTATGTTGACCTTCTCGCCTCGCCCAAGCATTAGTTCATATTTCCGGTGTATTTATTTATACAGGTGATCCACCAAATAAACGGTTAACTAAGATCTTTTTTTCATTTTTCGTTGCTTGTAATTGAAAACTAACAACTAATCTGTCAATACATGATCAGCGAGAGCGAAGAACTTCCTTCACACAGAAATAGTGTGCATGATAACATAATGTATAAGATTTCAGTGAGTGGTCTGCTATTAACGTCCTAAAACAAGAGGACTGTCTCAAAAACGCAACAATCATTACGGTTGAAGACGGTTGTCACTCTCTCTAAGTTAAGGTGTGAAAAGAGCACTAACAAGTTAATATTGGGCTCGTTCGGAAACTACGAACGAGTTTAACGCGTTAATCTCGTTCTCTCACGAAGCGTTCGGAAACCACTTTCGTGAAGTTCGTTCATTTAGTTAGCCGTTCGGAAAGTCACTCTCAGTTAATTTCGTTCGCGAACGAAACGAACTAGCTCTGACTTCGTGAACTTCGTTAAAATTAACATGGCCACCATCCGCATGATAAAGTTACCTCGTTTCGCATCATGTAATCTTATTTTGCTTCATCTAGAGGTATAAAATTGTAGCCATGGCTGCTATTTCTGCAGTAGGGAACAATTTTGACACAACTAATGTACATAGCTGATTAATATAACGGTTTATCGTAAACAATTGATTTATCTTTACTTTCCCATATTTAACACTTTTCGAGCTGTGGATTGCTGTTAGATATCACGATTCCCACTAGATAGCACCACCAGTAAAAGATGAAATTATTGAAGAATGCTTTTTCTAGAGGTTTTTTGAGTAAAAGAAAGAATAACGTCGTATAGTACAAAATTATCGCGTTTATGAAAGACACTCTCCAGTTCTGTGTATTATAACAGACTTTTCTAATGATTTCAGTTAAACGACAAGTTCTTGAAGGAAGGCATGCTGTCTTAGCTTTCATAAAGCCTGAATGCACCACGTTCTTTCACGTTTTAATCGTAATCCGCAAGCAGCATTAGCCTCTTGTGTAAGATGGAATTGAATTGAATTTTACTTGTGACCTTTACATATCTAAGGCTCAGGGCGGTATAAGATGGACTATCAAGTATTTATTAAAATAGTTGTTTTGTCTGTTGGCCGAGCTGTCTGTGGCGATAGGCCATCGGCTCGAAGGTCCCGAGTTCGAGTCCCGGCAGGGGCATGTGTGTGGATTTTAACAGCTAAAGGCGAATCGTGACGGGCCGAAGTCTAAAGTTACTAAACTGGCCTATATAAAAATAAAGTTGTTTGGTCTATATATTGGTTTCTCTTCTTGGCAATACAATTTGACTAAGACGTTAAATGTTAATTCCTTGCAATTTCTTTTAAATATTTTCTGTAATTGGAATATTTTTCTTGTCCTGTAAATGTGACTTAGTAGTTGGCGAAGTGATGGAAATTTTGAAGGATATAGAAATATGTAGGAACTTCAGCCAGATAATTCTTGTATATAAGAGAATCGATTTATTCTACTATTGACCAAATGCAACGAATTAAAGTTCGTTATACAAGTGTAACAAATTAAATTTGAAGTGAATTGAAGGGATTTCTCCAAAGAAAGGTCTTACATGTTGGTAAATAACGTTATTGTTGGAATAGAATCTCTCCAAGAAACTAACTTGCTTCGTATTTTGAGCCTCATGTCCCTACTTATAACCACACCTTCTATTTTCGTTTATTTCTTTGTTATACATGCGAGTCGGTGTCTATCGTTATCCTGACAACGGTTTGGAGCGTTCGGAAATTACGAAGAAAACGAATTTCACGAAAATAATTTTCAGCGTTAAGATCATGCATTCCGTGAACTTCGTTATGTATTTCCGAACAAGCCTATTGTCTATTATAATCATATCCCTTGTACAAAAACTTACTAAGGTGAGTACAGGAGTATGGGATTACTAAAATATCCCATTTTGCTGAAGGTTAATATCGACTCCGGATATTGAACTTAAGAAAAATAAATTGTATTGCTCCTCTTCTCCTGCACTCACTTTTGTAACTTTTTGTATAAGGGATAGGGTAAGCGTTCCTCAAATTGGCATTGCCCCAGTTTTGTGGCACTCCCAAGATTTTTTTTAATAACGTCGAAAATAATTTGACGAAATTTATATTGTTCCCTATATGTTCTTTATTGATGATTTTGCACACGGAACACATCTTCAACTAGAAGGATGGTTAGGGACACCCTAGGATGTATCATCATGTAAATTATTCAAATCAGTTAATGCTACTAGAGGGTGCCAATGACTGGTATGCTATTTTCTCACAAAGTATATTCATTGGTATGGGAGTTAATAACAATATTTTTTTTAAAAAAATGGAATTTTCAGATTTCTGTCATTGCCATTATTACCTGTAAAACATAAAAATAATATGGCTAACATTTTCACGAAGTATGTAACTTCACAGGAACAAATAAATATTTGACATTCATGCCAACTACTGGTGTCAGCAGTAGTAAAGTCAAAGAAAGCTGAATTTCTTGATTTTATCAACTACGTTAGATCTGAAATGATATATTTACTCAAAAACGTGAGTGGACGAAAGTGTTAATTACTGGGAATGAAGGTGCCAACTATTGTGATTTTGCTGTTTAAAGAATAATAAATAAATAAAGGTTCACGTTTCTAATTTTTATTGTTTTACTGCACAATTCATTTTAGAAAAGATCTAACAGTTTAAAGCTATCCAGAAGCGGAGAAATAACGCCTGAATTGTTTAGCACTTCAAGTTTTAAATAAAAAGTGGTCTAAAAGTGCCAATAAATGGTACCTTTGCTTATAAAGGACAATATTCGTTTGTTAGTGCTCTTTTCACAGCGTCCGATCATAAGAGTAATGACGGTCGAAGTTGTAATATGCCATTTTTATTCTTCATTTTTCCTGTAAAAAATATTCTTGTATATTATCATATATATTATTAATAAGTTACTTGGGAAGGGTTATGTTAGGTTAAGAAGATCAGGTTCGCTTCTTTTCTTTTCCTAATACCCGATAGGACGCCGCCATTTTAAACGTTGTAGTACGACCGTCATTTCTATTACCATCGGTGCGTTCCTTTCACACTTTAACTTAGGCAGCGTGACAACAGTTTTGAACTAAGATTGTTGCGTTCTTGAGACAATCCGTTTGTTTTAGAACGTTCTTGTTCTGAGTTCTTTTCCGATTCTGGACTTTGCGTCTTGGCAATCCACTCAGTTTGTAATATAAGAGTGTCCCTGAAAAATAGTCCGATAATTTATAGACATCAATTTTAGATGTAATGAATATTAATGTTGATTACAATGCACGTACACATGGCGTCCAAAACGAGACAATAATTATTTAACTCTGGTAATGTGGTTATTTACAAAATACGTTTCAATAATATTATAACAATAAAGTAATTTCACACAATGAGCAATTTTAATTAAATTATTGTAGGCTACTTGTTGAAAATATGTTAATTACACTGAACAAGAAAGTAATACAAACTATTTTTCAATTTTATTATTTACAATATTGTTATTACATTTCGTTCACGGCATTTATGCAGCTTTAAGAAGAATTCTAGCTTCAGCCATTTTTAGATTCTACTTCTTCTAACATCATACATGGCACATTGCAGTTTCGTGATAGATTTACAAATTTTAACAATTACAATACAAGACTTCAAAGTTTTCTAGATATATTTATAAATTTTTTAAAAAAATTTAAAATTAACAATTAAAATACAAAACACTAAAATTTTCTAAATATATTTATAAAATTTTAAAAATCTAAAAATGACAATTACATTACAAAACACAAAGCACACAAGACACTTATATCGTATAAGGACATACAAAAAAAAATTAAAGTAAATTAAAGAATGGTAAAGTCATCATATTTTCTCCTCGCTATTTAGCATTTATTGATTCATCCTCCTTTCCACTTCTCTTTATGTAGGAAAAACGAAACGTAGAATTACAGAAATGAACCCTGCCATGTACCGGCATCTGTTAGTCAATATATCGGTCCACCCGCCAATACGTCGCCCTTAAGAACTAGCAAGTTCAAAGTTTAAAAACTCTCTAGGAATGGACAAAAGCGACACTAGAAACTCATTAGCTACGTTGAATTTTAAACACCATTTCCGGTAATGTTAATCTCTTGAAGATATAAAGTCAAGTTAGGGAGAAAATTTTTCTTCTGTCATAAAAGACACGTTAAGATATTTTTTAAATGTGTAAGGTCTTTAAATCCATCTTTGGATTAGACCAGAATAAGGTATGGGATGGTAGAGACCGGTATCTTAGTTAAGATACCATTCTGACGTTTGTCTGGTGAAACTGAAGGAAACTAAAGAGAAATGTCAGTCAAGACGATTGGCAGCAGGATTCGAACGAACGGTCCATTGCGCACCCGAAAAGACACTTTAGTTTTCCTCATATACAAAAATTAGCGTAAATCACGCCTTCATGCATACTTAACACAAAGCATCTGTTGCCCATTAGCATAAATGACAGCAGTCATATATGTGATATAGACTAAAAAAAGTAAAAAAAGTTTTTAAAGACACATTTTTCTTAAACAATTCCTACTAAAAAGTAAAAAATAATTTTGTTTATGCATGACTCAAAAGGAAAGGATGCGGCGCTCTCTCATAAACGATCACTTTAAAAATTCTTCAGTTGGCTCGCCCCATGCTTATATTTTTAAAAGTCATGCATAAACAAAACTATTTTTTATTTTTTAGTACGAATTGTTTAAGAAAAGTGTGTCTTTAAAAAATATTTTATTATCTTTTTTTTTTACCCAAATCCTAAAGTGTTCTGCAATCAATCAAACGCCAAATTGTTGCAGGCTAGTATTTATGCATAATATTAATATATATATGCTTTTACATGATATAAATATATAGAAATATATGAAAGTAACAATGGAATATTGTGTTGTCACCGGACTTAGGTCACTGTGTAAAATTTCATCATTGTGAGATCGGGAAATGAGTTAAATTAACGTTGGAAGATTTGAGGACACCAGGAACCATTGTGAACTAAAGAAAGGAGTGTAATAATGATTCTTGGTGTGTACAAAGATTAAAATATTAATAAATAATGTTCCTAATATAAGCTCTCATCTTTGTTGTGCTATTTCTAATAAAAATTAACTTAACTTTAAATTACCTGAAGTTTATTTACGAACAGGTCAGGTGGTTCAAAGGTGACAGTGTTTGCTTAGAGTAAGTATCCCTTAATTCGATTGTCTATCCCAGCGTTCGTACAAACTGTACTTACGCGTTCAGCTCTTGCATTTTGCAAATACAGGGTGGTAATGTAATACGTACACCACCAAACGTCCAGGGATGATAGTATATCAAAGTAAGGAAGAAAGCCGTAGTTACCGGGGTGACACCTCGTTTAGGAGCTGCAGGCTGCCGAAAGCGTGGGAAAATGAACTTTACAGCTTGATATTTCCAGTGGGTTCGCAAGAAATTCCCCATAGGAATGAAGAGATTCGCAGAAATTATCTTAAGTAAAGGTGGGTCGAGATGACTATAACTTTTCAACCCTAAACAATAATTCTTTGACACAAGTCGATATCTCAGATAGATTCCATTTGCCGAGCGATTTTTATATAAATGAGTGGTTGCATAACATATCAGGAGCAAGAATTACATACATTGAACAAAAGGTTTTGTTTGTTTATCAATGACAGAGAATGTCATTGCCGGTGATTACGTAGGCATATATCATCTTTATTCATACGAAAGAAAATTCTTCTTACTCATGCACATTTGAACCTGCCATTTCTTCAGAGAATCTCTGGAAATCGCCTTCTTCCTTAGAGGAATCCCCCTTACAACATCAGCTCTACTGTTTGTGGTGCCGGAAATATGAAGCTCTAAAAATCATTTTCTCACGCCTTCGGCAACCTGAAGCTCCGAAATCTGGCAGAATTTCCACCTGAGTGCTGATTGTGAGTTTCACCAACTGTTAAGAATGTAACTAATCGTTAGCTAACGAATTCAATGAATCTTAAATTTGCTTCGCAGTTCGTTAAATTCTTAATGAAGGTTGGTGAACACCATCCTGAGGTTTTTTAATTATGCAGATATCACTTCTGAATTCAGCAGATAATTATAGAAATCACAAGGTGTGTCAATACTTTTGGGCTCCATTGTATACTTCATTTACGTTTTAACATTTCCTGCATCCCAACTGAAAGGAACAAAAACAAGAAAAGGAGAACTTATTACTTGTTATTTACAATCGTTTGCCAAGGAAAACCTTGTCAGAAAACCAATTTTGAAAAAAAAAATGTGTATTCAGTCATCTCTCCCCATTCCCCCAATTATAAATAAAACACGAAAACAAGGAAGAAAAGAAACTGATGATTTATAAGATGAAGGCAAAATAAATCAATACTCCTTCAGTTGTTCTTCCGTTCTTCTTTCCACCAGGCAGTACAAAGAAGCACAACATCACGTTATCCTCTCACAAACTACGTAATGGATTAACTGATGATTCATTAATGATTCCTCAAGTTCTTATTTCTTTACAAATTCTCTTTTTTCCTCTCCTGATACCCGACTATCTTCTCTCATACAGTGGCAAACATTTTAAGGCCAAATTCCTTCAATTTTGATCGATACATAACCTAACTTTATATTTGTCTTGGCTAACGAAGGCAGTTTAGGCGAAATAAGGAAAGCTGAAATTCCAAAGAGATATAAGAAAAAAGGTAGATCTTAAGAATTGATTGGAAAATTTCCAACCGTTACCAAATGAATATTGCTTTCTTTTTCTTTTATAGATTTTTTTTCCTTCTTAATGCCTTTTCTTCTTAATTATCCTTATCCTTTCCGCCCCCTTTGCCCCAACACCCACAAGCTCAATTAAAACTTGAAGAAACGCCAAAACAAAAGACATTTGAAGTCGATCACCGAGACGTTGATGCTTCTAGGTTTTTTCTTACTCTTATTTGTTTTGAGTAGAATGAAGACTAAATTCCAGTATACATAATTGGTGAGTTCTTTTATCTTTTCACCCTGTTTAAAGGGTTGATTTTTATTTTATTTAAAACTCTACATATTGTCGCTAAAGAGCATGGATTTAGACCGTGATCCATGGCTAAAGAGGAACGAGTTGAAAGAAGACTGTACTCACATTATTTCTGAACACGATTCCAAAGACGTTACTCTAAGCTTAGGTAATTATCTAGTTGGTGCCGCCATCTTGGTACGTTCATTTCATTGATTTATATTCTTTATTTAAATAATAATAGTAATATGTTTCTTAAGATCTGGAAACTTTAATTTCTATTTTCACCGAGAGGCTACTAAGTTGGTAGAACGTTGACTTCTCACCGATACCTGCATTAATAAAAGATTATGACGTAAATAAAGAGATAGCCGCACAACGATAACCAGTATTAAAAATCTGAGATCTGACAGTTTCGCCCATGTTGGATTAGACTGCAAGTGGACTGCTAGTAGAGGTTAGCCTAAATGTTTGCTCTGGCGTCTATTTTTGAACACATGAAGATTTGATCATTACAGCTCGATAGTACGAAAGTATAATGTATGGTATTATTAATCATGAGTCAGTTTAACAGGTATAATAAACCGTTTCATCCCCACAGACATAAGCACATTTTTTTTGTTGTTTTTTTTCCTTTCATGCGAATAAATATTCCACGAAGTTTATTTGCATTTCCGCTACACAAGGACACAAACACGCGCGCTGGAAAGACTGATAGTCAGTCCCAAGGACGCTTAACTGGCAATGACTTATTATCAAAGAAGTGTGACGTAGACAATGATGTGCGACCCGAGAATAAGTGCTGTAAAGTCACCGACCGAGCTGCACAAACACCACCATGGTTTTTGTATTGCATTTTTGAGGTTGATTTTAGGTTTTCTGCTTCGCTTGCGTAGGCACAACTCATGCGAGAACACTCGATAGTAACAAGCTTTGTCCTAATCACTCACTGAACAGAGAGAGGTCTATTGAATCTCTCACAATTTGAATACAAAGTGAAAAAGACAAGGACCTCTGTCACAATTCGGTTGTATGATGACCCTCATCTGCCTTTCTACTTGTTTGTGGTATGTGCTGTGTGGATAACCTGGGGGATATTCTGTTTGTTTTTGTGTTTTACATTCCATTGACCTCTATCTAAAAGCTATCCCTGGACTGATCATTGCCATTAAATATGTAATTAATATATGTGAAGCCTCGTTCGTCAACCTCCAGTTTAAACCAACATGGACCAAATTTTCAGTTTTTACGTTTGTTATCGCTATGCGACGTCGGCGCGAATCTTGTCACCAAAGGCCCGACGTTGGCCCACCGACATTTTGCTCATGTGTTACGTTCGAGGACAAGTACAACAATTTGTTCCAGACGTCTCCTCGACACGTACGCCATCTAGATTTCTTCCTACGCCATCCTTGTTACGAAAAGATTCAGAGGTGCTCTGAATACCTCGAAATTTTTTTATTTACATCCGCCGTTCTATTTTCTAATTCCTGGCAAATTTTTGGTCTGTTTCCCCCCTGAAGAACTCCAAAGTCCGAAACCAGCTCTCCTTTGATAGGTTTGTCCCAGGATATGATCAGCTGGACCTAACTGCCCAGTATCTTCTCTTTACCCTCCTCCCATGTTATATGCTGGTAACTCACGCTTTTTTAACGTGTGTCAATATTCTAACATACGTCTCCGAAAAAAAAGAAAAAAAAAATAGTGCGGAAGCAACATGGGGACAGGGAGTTGCTGCTTTTGCAGTTCGCTTGGCCATTGACTGTCCGTTAAGCATGTGTAAAATATAGAAAATGCAGAACGAAGCATTTATTCGTAAGTAGTAACAAAACGAAAGTAATGTACTTGTCAAAATTAAATAACAAAGACTCACACGAACGAGAATCGAACCGCGACATCCATCCCTGCTAGCTATTCGACGCTCTACGAACGAGGAAACTGTCAGCAAACGCTTCCAACGAACCATTGGGTAATTCAGAACTTAGCTCATAGATAGCTTTGCCGAGGCTACCGTACCGAAAAATATAAGGCTTTAAAGCTGAACCAGTCACATGGCGATTAAAATAGTAAATACGGCGGAAGTCGAAGAGCGTCTCGCGCTAGGAATTTGAGAGAGGAAAATGTAAATATATATCCGCACCTAACCTTCACTTTCCCATGGTCACTAATTTAAGATAATGTACGAAAAATGCAAGAAAGCAATTATTAATAATAAATACGAGCATATGAAAATATATTTCGAAAGAAAAAGTGTTGACCCAAGAGGGGTTTGAATCCGGGACCTTTCACTCAAGAAGCGAACATCTTGACCATTCAGCCACGAAGCCGAGTTCGGAAATCTCGGTTTTGTCGTTGTATTTACAGTGGGTAGCGTGAGAGTCTGTCAGTATGACGTCGTAGGTGACGACGACTTCCGTCGCGTTTACTATCTTAATCCTCACTACTGCCTTGAATCCGTCACTTCCGGGAGGCCAAGATAGAGTAGCAGCGATACGGTGGCAAGTATGAAATGTGTGTTTCTATATCGTAATTTATTGAATATTATTTCCTACTTTTAATGAGAAAATATAAATAAACATCGTTATTAAAACTGTTGTTCCATTTTGTAACGCAAGTTCAAAAAATAACAGAAAATTGATTTATTATCTTTTCCTAAGTATGTTAACTTACTACATCGTTAGAAAAGTTCAATATCAAAGGAAAATTTAATAATTTCCGCTTATTCTTGAGTAAATATAAATATAGGTATTGAGTTTGTTTGGGTCATTCTAACTAATGCGTTTAATGTAGTTTACGTATCATTACTGATATAAACATAACAATATATAGTTACTGGTGACTGAATTAGTAGTTTGGGTTCGTGTAATGATGTCAATCCCACAAATAAATACATTTGAATTTTATTTATTGCCTTTAGACATTCTTATATAGGCCACTAAGAAACACAGTTCTCACTATCATACACGGTTTGAGCATAGCTTGCATCGAACAGTTCAGTTGGAGTTTTTCTTACATAAGCATACATTTAGCTAGTATTTGTAAGATAATTTAACCTAATTTTACAAAACCTGAAGTCAGTAAAGTATAAACAAAGAAACTATTCTAAATAATTCCCGTTCAATGTGGTCACTTTGGATCGTTCCAGTCATTGCAACATGCAAGCATACACTCACAGTCAGTCCATTAACACAAGTATAATTTTGTGTTGAACGTAGTTCTCAAGTATGTATAGGCAATATACGTAATGTTAAGGATGTTACATAATGTTACATACGTAATGTTACATACTCCCCCGACTGATGAACCACTCCTATCACAAAAATGGTTTTGGATCCGATTCATAACGAATTAAATCATAAACTCAGCAAATAGAAACTTAATTAATTTTAGTTTAGATAAACTAACAAAAACCTAACCTTCACTGTTTTGGGCAATCTGGGAACAAATACAGATTAACGCTATATTGTTTATAGTTACAATTCACTTCTCTATTCTATTTCATTCGGGCTCCTCTTTACGAGGAATGGTTCCGGCCAAGTGGGCCATTTCAACCAGTCAATACAAGTATAATACTGAAAATTAGGGCTCATTTTCATGAAAGCTTACGTTGCTTGCGATTTGGTTGAATAACCAATTGACATACGTGTTACACGTAGAACACGTAATAGGAGGGGTCTTAAAACACGTGTTTCAATTGGCTTTTTACCCAAATCACAAGCAACGCAAGCTTTCATGAAAACGAACCCTTAGTAATACAATGAATAAGTAAAAAGTGTACTAAATGTAGCCTTTTCACAAATGAAACAAGTTTGTAATCGACAATAAGTGATGATGACAAAAAGGATAATTAAAATGTTAAAATCAAGGAAAAAGCGTGTTCAGGTGCTGCTGTCCCGGATTGTGCAACCCGTGTTATTGTGTGAAAACTGTTTAAGTTAGAGTAATACTAAGATTAACTAAATATCTATAAATCAGTTGTTTTCAGCCGTTTCTATTTTAGCTTAAATGTTAGGTTAGATTAGATTGGTTGAGTTTATTATGAAATTTAGGAAACTACATAAAATCTGGAGTCTTTAAACGTACTGAAGCTCGATGAATTATGAGAATTTTAATGCACGTCTACCTTCTTTCCTTTTAGGATTATAGGCATTTCACAGTTACAACTCATTGCTCTACGTAACTGTGAATTGGCTCTGTGACAAATGCTGCAACAAAATCAGATTTGCCGTTACTTGCAGAAAGGGGTCGGAATTGTGAAATGTTTATAACCCGAAAAGGAAAAAGGTATCCCTACATTATAAGTTTCATGATTCTCTCTAATTGAGGAACATACTGTAAAAACATAATATAATTTAATAATTTAACCTAACCTAATATCAAGTAAACTTGAAGCAACTATTTTACGTTTCTACTTGAACTATTATATGAACCTAACCTAAAATATGGTGACAGAATGATGCAAGAGAGATCTTTAGTCCAACCTATTTAGTGACGTAATGTTATCTTTCTGCAGCACTTTGACACATCTGCTACAACTTCGTAGTCAACTATATCTTAATTACTATTTTTCTGCCTCTAGGACAACGTATAAATTGTACGTTCAATTTAAATAACTCCTACATTAAGTAATGAATAAAACTTTTAGAGGTAGTATTACTGTTGAAATTGTTTTCATAATTTGATTGGAAACCGATCTTAACAAATATAAAATCTTCTATCAATAGAAAGCTTTTAATTGATGCTACTACTACATAATCCTTAAACGATCAGAAATTTATTAAACTGATATGATTACATAAATTTATGACAATTGTGTAACATTGCAGTAGAGAAATTATCATTTAACATATACAGGTTTTATTTGAAGTATCTTGATATGTATGTGGCTTATTTAGCTTCACGTTTCAACAGAAAATGCGTGAACAAATTACTAAAAATTTATCCTATGGAACTCTGCATGGCCTTCTGATGGTGACGTCATTTTTGAGCCGTTGGGCCTCGGGTAAAGGCTGATTTACATGCACGCTTGCGTTGCGTGCTTTACTTCCAAATCTAATCGGTCCAATACTAGGCCACCCATGATCAATATTGGGCTTTGTATTCTGTGCTGCTAGGGTATAGTCTATACCTTCTTCCTGTCTTTCCTTGCATTTTGTCCTCTATGACTCTTCTCTGCAGACAGTCCATTCTTACGGTGTGATAACAATCGGCCGGACTCAGTGGTAGTAGAGTGTAGAGTTAGCATTCGGGAGATCGTGGGTTCGATGCCACCGACCGACCATCCTGAGGTTTTTCCTCAGTCATAGGAGACAAATACTGGGGTAGCACCTTCAATTTAAGTCTTATACCCTGGCCGACATCTATCCGCATCATTTCCCTCTCCTGTCCTCGCCTGAGCCTTAGGTGCCTAAAGACCACAAATAGCATTCGTAATTCTTAGGATGTGACGAATCCAACGTATCTTACTTATTGCTATGACTCGCATTGAGGCTTCTCCTGTATTCATTGCTCACCCTATCTCTCATTTGATTCTCCGTTATTCATTTCAAAGCTTCCCACGAACTTGTATTCTTTCTTCATTCCCAACTGCAATGACTTTGCTATAACGTCATAAGCTTAACATGATAACTTGTTTTACCCTTATCCTGGGTGCTATCTCAATCGGAGCCGAAGAAATGTATTAATGCTTGCTTAGATTGAAACAGGTTTATTGCTAGAAATATGTTACTTGATCTTGCGTCTGTAATCCAAACTATACAACATCTAATAGCTCAATGTACGAAATGAAACATTTGATAATGTATGCGAATATTACCTTCAAGATCTTCATTGTTTAAAACGTACTCTTAGATTGTTTACTGTATATCTTACAAATCTAGAATGTTATGTTGAATCTGCATAATTCCCATCGTATAGTCACTGAGAAGTCCATTTCCATTGTTAACAGCAGGCTAGTTTTAGCCTTTTGCATCGTCGCCAAGAAGTTTGTTGATCATACGCAGACGGGTCCATTCCGGACAACAGTGAACACTTTTTGAATTCCGGTGATGACGTAAGTTGTCGGAGTTTGCGGGAAACTTATTAATCCAAAGATACATGTCATAACTGAGCGAGCACCTGACAGGGAAATATGAGTAACAGTAGCGCTCCTAGTGTCAGGGGAACGCAACACTAAACAAAATCGGTACACTGTACTTCGCGTGGCATGACAGGTTTGGTTCTAACTTGTAAGTCGAATTCGATAAGCATTTTAAAATTTCCCGGTTATATGATATGCAAATCTCAAATGTTACCATATACCATGGCCTAGTGAAGTCTAGGCTAATTCCCCTGTCGCGAGAGATACTGTGATAGCATGACTTGCCCTGATTGGCTGTTGTTACCTAGCTGGCTATTTCCAATGCTAGAATACAGACATATTTCTCTAAACGGATACTCTTTGCTTAACGACGGTGCCAGTTGCGTCATACAACATTGAGCCAATGTAAATGCTTAACCTGTTATTTACATACGAACGTTCCTGGTAGATGACAATAAATGTTAAATGCTTTTCGCCCAAAGGATAGTGTTCATATTGAGTAAGTACTTTGGGCCTAGCACAAACCTAATCTAACTTATGTATGTGGGCTGTACAGGACCACACTCGATACAAAACAATTAACAAGTCTCTTACTCAGATCTCTTCAAATCTTTCCTGCTGTAAATAATCCCCTCACCTGACATGCTCTTCTTCCTCTGGTAACTTCCCAAACCACTGGAAAAACAAGCATCCGTAACCTATGTGAAAGTCGAGTCCGGGAGTCAAACCAAACTCAAACATGAAAGTGCATCCTAGAAAATATACAGTAAGTGCGCAAAATCTGAGTCCCAGAGTCTAAGCGACGAGGTAAATTTTGATTTCTGAACCAAAATGTGAATTTAGTTTCTCAATATTTGCTTTCCTTTAGGTGACTAGCGTACCTTACTGACTGAGTGCATATACCTACATAACATGCAAGCTTATGACAAGCTTGAATACAGTTTCAAATTGACTGTACTAATTCTTGACTTGATATTGCAAGTTTGATTCAAGCTGGACGTAGACTATTGTGTTGGTATATTTGGCTGCTGGTTGCTTGGCAAACTTGTTTCACGTTTGTTGTTACAAGTTTGACATGGAAAGTTTGCAGCAAGTTTGTCAGGTGCCAAGTGATTATGATTCAAGCTTGGTTTAAGCTTGCCATGACAAGTCCAAGCAAGCGTATGTTAAACCAGTTGCAATAGGACACCGTTAATTTCGTTTGTTTGCTTTGGTTTTTAAGCTTCTTGCTATCGCTGTGCGGTCTTTTTTTAATTTTATGTCTTAATTCTAACAAATAATATGCACATTGTTTTTTTTTTATTATTATTATTTTGTATTATATACACAGCCCGGTACGAGCCTAACTCAAACTCAAGACAAATTAAAATAAATTGGCCGCAAATCGACAAGATGTGTAAAAATTTGAAAAAAAAAACTGAAAGAAAGTTAAATGTTCGCGCTGGTTTCTATCTTTACATACTAATCGAGCACTCCAGTATCATCACATACAGCTCCATGGCAATGGACTAATACATTTCACAGTGTGGGTGGAACAAAAAGAGAAAAATAACGAAAGAAAATTCGTTTATCCTGAACCGAAAGCCTTTCTTACTTTCTTTCTGTTGATGCGAACGTACTTTCACTCTGCACAAAACCTCAAGGCACAGAAACAGGTGATGTTGAACGGGAGAGACAAAAATTGTTCTTCTGTTTTTTTTAGGTTGAAAAAGGACAAAGGAAAAAAAAAGACATGCCAGTCTGGTTAATCACACGCAGTACTCTCGCAGTCATGTGTTACGCTTTCGTGCTTCCCTTCCGCTTACGAGAACGTCACTTCCGGTTTTTATCCCGTCCCCGCCCCCTGCTTTGCATTATAAACATGGAGGAGGAGAGGGTGGTTAGAAACAAGTTTTGTTTTGTAACTTTTGTTTTATTACAGAGATCATTATGTTTGTTTTACTCTCTTCTTCATTCCTTTATTATATTTTAAAATATGTTTTTCTCTTTTTCAATATAGACCTATCAATACTGTAATGACACTCGTTCTTTAAGTGGTTTTATGCATTTCTTTTTCTCTTCTCTGTTTTTTAAAAGTTATGCCCTACTTCCTCATTGATTTTAGATCTCAGGTAATAAAAAAAAGAACAACGCTTTTGTAATAGTTCTTCCTTAAACAAAAAATGATTTTAGATAATGGACGTTCCTTGTATAAACACAAATTTGGGACAGCAAACGAAAGTTTCTGTGTATGCATTTAACTTCCCATGACAAACGTGCTTTTCATGCACGCGTTAGCCGTGTTCTTTGCTTGAGAGTTGGCTGAGTAGCCAATTGAAACACGTGTTTAAGTATTTCTATTGGTTACTCATAGAAATCGCTACGACGCGGCAGGCGCGTACATGAAAAGTCAACCTCTGTAGAAATGACAACTCAGTTTCACAAAGAAGAAGAAGAAAGTTTCAAGCGTAAAGGACTTCTACATCATCCGTTACAAGCGCAATACAAAGTGTGTGTTTCAGCAAGTATAGCCAAGCGAATCATAACTAATTTTCCAATAATATAAACTCCAATTAGATATGCGTTGTGAAGAAGTAAAGCTACGCTTGAATTTACTTCCTTGCCTGTCTACACAACGTATATAGTAAGTACTGTTAGTTTGTTGACAAGTTTTGCACGAACCAAAGTGTGAAAAGACCATGTTTCAAAATGAAATCGTATTATTAAAAATAATTTCATAAATTACAAAATAACGGAGTGTAGAACTCTTGTTTAATCATTATAATTTGCGAGGAGTGATCCAAATGTATTAAAATTCAGAATTTCTAATATAGACTAGCCAAAATATATTTTGACCTGGCTACACTTGCAACATAAATACTTTTTGCATCATACTTTAAAAAGTGTGTATTTTTAACATACTCAAAATCCCCACTGATCAGGACCCGAGACATCGTTCAAATCCAAGTTGGCCGAACAGTTGACCGATTTTCTGTAATTATGATATGTTTATAGACTTTATACCAACACAGACTCCAATTTACCTAATATTCGTGTTTGCATTATTCCCTACAAAGTGTGCTTTTAAACACTCAAAATCCCCAATAATCGTACCCGGGAACATTAGTGAAAAATCAAGATGGCAGATAGATGATTCATATACTTACTTAATTTACAGCAGAAAATACCTTTCTGAAAAGTTGCAAGCTTTTTTCTTTTTTTTTTTCTTTTTTCTTTTACAGATGCTCGCATAACAAAATTTTGAACCTAACCCACTTTCTCCGATCCAATAAATACAAAATGACTGTGCTAATAATATATTAATATATTATTGATTTATTATTTATTTAATTTATGCTAATTGCAATTTGACTTCAAAGGTTGTTTAAGATGTTAATAGAATGTAAAAAACTACTGGTTACATGACTCACTCGTTGATCGCTTAGCCGCCATATTGGATTCAGATTGGCTGAACACTTATTCTTTAATGGCAAGTTTCCCAGACATTTTTCATCCGATTTGGACGTACTTTTTTTTTTATTATCTGCGAACCGGGTACCCGAATCCAAATCTTGGAACGGAGGATCCAGAAGTTGGAACAGATCTCGATTTTAGAATCGGGTACCCGGATCCTGATCTTGGAACCGGTTCCCTCAGAATAGTTTTTTATGATCCGGCTCTCGGTTCTATCCACACCCAGATAACACGGCCGAAGGATGTCCTAAACAACCAAATTGATCCTGTTGGGACGTCCGTCCAATGTTCCGCAAGAATCCCATCCGGACATGATGAGAAATGCATTCTTTTATCTTCTTTTTCTGATTCAGTGGAGGCCCTTTGTATGTTCATGGGATATATCCAAGATTTACAAAGTTTTATGAATGATGAATGTCCCGTTGATACTCCATATCGCCCATTTGCAAATTAAAAAAAAAATGTGTCATGCCTCTTTTTCTCTCAAAATCATTAGAGAACCATTCTCCCTCTTTGACAAAAATACCACAAGTCTATCTCCATCGGTGGCTGATAGTGTTGACAACCACAAAAGAATTGTTTATTTCAAAACACCACGAAAGATTCAATTCTTACGTTAGATCAAAATCACGAAGAGCGGTAGTTCTTCGAGTGATGTTAAGAAACAAGTCTGTTAGCAGCACTCACATAATCGAGGTTATAGTTCGTTATACAGCTAATCTCGGATCTAACGAACTATAACCTTGATTTTGATGCTTGAGCTTGCATTTGAAGGCTCTTTGTCATACTAAGACACAGAAAAAAAAATGGATCGGTAAAACTTCCCTGGGACCCCCTAGGACGGTTTGAAAATGAAATCAGAATTTCACATTTCTGCTGACAGCACTGACCCCAGACCATACAGGCGGCCGAAGCTTGCAGAATCGTAGTCTACGCTTCAATACCTTTGAAACGGTGTATGACACGTCAAAATCGGTGACGGGGTTCAAAAATTATGACCTTTTTTAGACCAATCACAGAATTTTCACAAATGATAGAAAAGAGCCTCTGTCATTCTGTCTGTCTTTTTGCTTTAGTTCAAAATGCTTTAGCCCAAACGGTACCGGTGGGTTTTGGGGGTCAATTGCGGGCCCCAACAAGTTGGAGTAAATCGAAGCCTATTTTTTTGGTAGGAGTTACCGTTTTCGAGATACGGAGCCAAAATCGACCTTCTGTTTGAAGACTATGCATGCACTTTTTTTCAAATATGCAGCCTTACAAAATAAGTGATATCAGTACAAGAACCCCTTCGGGGTAAAGGGAAGAGTGACGCAAGAATTCTACTCACAAAAGAAGCTATATCCATTTTGCGAGTGACTTTCTTTGTGTCAGTATGGGGAAAGGGAGGATACTAAGTCTCTTAATTTTATTACAAAGGAAACAATTCCGCCAAAGTGACAGAAAGTTACTCCCAAAATGGATATAACTTCTTTTGTGAGTAGAATTCTTGCGTCACTCTTGCCTTTACCCCGAAGAGGTTCTTGTAATACAATAATTACAAATCATTTCAGATTCATCTTTGACCGGATTTTAGGGCTTGTTCGAAAATTTGTTGAATAATTTGGAAACTTTTTCGTATCATAATTCATCTACAATTCACACAGTGTACACAGTAATTAAAGTGCTGTCGAGTGGCAACAAAGTTTCTAAAAATATATGTGTGTGACAATTGTGGTAGTTTCCTTGTAAGATAATCTCCTTGTCGGTTAAAGAAACACGCACTTGAGTAGCCCCTCCCTGTTTTCCGCTGCTGATTTCATCAAAGTATCTCCTCCTCCGCCCAGGGAAGAGAAACTAGAAGCAACAGTTCTAAAAAAATATATATTAAGAGAAAGATTCTCCCTTTATATGTTCCATCATCGCCTTTTTTGTTTTTACGCATTTCGTCATTCAGTTGTCTCATCATCAACAGACACTCGTCCGGAACGGGAAGAAAGAGACCCGTTCGTTATGTAATTGTTTCGTCTCACCATATGATTTTCGTCTCACCATATGATATATATATATATATATATGATAAGCCCATATGTTGTCATCATTTCTCACTACAAGCTTACTACATGATATATTTGCGAGATAACATTAGAGATTAGTAAACATTTATGGGTATATATTGCAAAACAAGAACACACACACTCACATGTTTATTCTAAAGAACGTGATTTTAAGACAGTATGGCATTAATGTGAAATGATTAGTACAGCAAGATGTGCCGTAACACTGAAAAATTATTTATTCTTTCTGATACATACTTTTATGTAAGTTTTTTTTAGATGTTTTGTAATTTAATATTAAGGATTTTTTTTCATATTATGGCAACACTGCTCTTTTATTGGCGTTGTTATGGTCCTCTAAGTTAATATATTCCTTATTTATCTTTCTTTTTTCACAAATCAGCATCTTGTGCTGTGATCCTTAGATTGCGATATAAGGAATGTTCAAAAAGATACCGAACTTTTAGAAAATGGTATTACTCACCACTTAGCCGGACCTATCTCCTTCAAAGTGCTCCCTTCTATTGTGCACACACCGCTCCCAGGGTTTCTTCTAGTTCTGGAAAACCTGTTGAAAGTCCACTTTTGAATTAATCCGGAGGTCACATAGCGATTTCTCCTGGATCTCTTTTATGGTTTGGAATCTGCGACCTTTGCGGGTTGATTTCAACTTAGGAACGAGGAAGAAGTCGGCTGGTGCCAAATCAGGGAAGTAAGCTGCTTGTGGGACAGCAGGTGCCTTTCTTTCCCTGGTCGTTCTTCATCATAAGGAACCCGTATGTATATAAGCAGTATTAGGAACCGAATAGGGAGATTACTGAAACAAATATATAATCTAGAACCATATAAGTAAAGAGTGTTTCAGATTAAACTACATTACTTTCGGGCTGCGATTTCTGAGCCGAATATTTTTCAATCGTTATTCAGATAAAAAAAATAAAGGAAATGGTTTTAAAATCTACTGGGAATATTGTTTGCTGTGTGAGTACATATTTAAACGCTGGTTGAATATAAAAATGTTTATACATACAGTGAAAATAGCTCTGCGTTTGGCAACCCTAAGAACAATGATAGCAGAAACATTGTAAATTGATTGAGAGAGCACATATCAATAATTTCGACTCTTGTATGTAGATGTTTCTTTTTTGTGTGTTAAACTTATTGTAGTGCATTGTGCCAACAAATATATTAAATTGTGCAGTAAGTAATGATGAATATTTTTGTCTTCTTTTCTGTTTTCAAAGTTCGGAGTAGGAAAAAAATGGCTGAAGATTTCGTCGTTTCGAGACAGTCCTCACCAACGTGTTGCACGCAGTGTAGACTCACCATAATATACCAGTTAACGCCCGGAAGTATAAATTAACTTATAAGCTTGATAGTAAATGGAGAAAACTCGCAAAAATAAGTTTTATGTGTAGCGAAACGCATGAAGCAAGTAAGGCAAGAGGATGTGCAAGCATAGGAAACAACAGACAGATTGCACCTACACATATCACTGTCACACATGGGAAAACCATGTATTTTTTTTATTATTGGGTGAGGATTAATTACACAACAGCTGTCAAAACGCATCAATGTGTTTTGTTTGTGATTATATACAACGCTACTGTTAATTACCAACCAAATATTCAGGTGAATTTAATTACATCAACAGCATCACTAATTACTGCTCTTTACAGCCTGGCATTTGCAACTTGGCTCGTGTTTATTGACACGTGCGTTCACGTTTCTAAGAGATATCGTATACTCGTCAGGTTACTGACTTTGGTAGTGATTAACTGGTTTAAGGAAAGTAATAAAAAGTTATTTTGCTATTTCTAATTGCAAAAATTGCAATAATAATAATAATCTTTGTAAAAAGCAGGAAGTTATAGTCATATTCACGTAATAAATTTGCATATTTTAAATATAAGGTGACCATTCGTCCCCGATTCTCGGGGACAGCCCCCGAAATAAACACTTTCGATCCCGGCTATTCCTGCCTTTGTTTTCGGAAAATTGAGCTTGATAAGAAGAATGTGATGAGTTGTGCAGAACCTTTTATTTGTTAAATGTTTGTTGTTTTCTTTTTCTGTAAAATAACCAGAATGCCTCGACCTGTGGCGAAATATTTCGCCAGCTAAACCCAATTGAACGGAGAAAAATATGAAATTGACAACAACCGGCCATCAAATGACAAAGACAGTAACATTCCGCACAGTAATCTGAAAATGATGATTCAATTACTGTTGTTTCGCGGGCACAAATTCCCCTTTGGAGAGGTTATATTCTCTCGTGAACTACATATTGGCAGGGGGAGTCAAATAGAAAATTGAGTCCATTCGGGCAATGTTAGTATTGAATGGAATTAAAATGGAATGAACCTTTATCGTAGGACGAAGTTCACCATACACTGCTCTTCCACTTAACCCAAATACAAGAAAAAATATAGCATACACCGAGAAAAAAAAATATTACGTAGTAAACAGACAAAGTAATGAAAGGTCATAATAGAATTATGTAGTTAATTACACTCGATATTACACAAACTTGAGAATAGTAATAATTATAATAAAAAGAACAGAAAATGCCTAAATATATTATACAGTTCCTTTTACGGTACCATTAAAAACAAGCGTTAACATGATGTGTGAACAACTTAAAGAGCCCTACACTGGTAAAAGAAAACGCGAGACATAACCAGGATCGTCCAAACAATAATGAGATCTTAAATTTGCTTTCTGCTTGTAAAAATATGAATGAGCTGGTACAACATTTGTGCCAGTTGGAATACGTACGTTATTAACTTTATTTTATGTGGGCCAGTTTAGTAACTGTTGACTTCGGCCCGTCATGTTCGAGTTAAAAGACACTAATGTCCCTGCCGGGACTCGAACCCGGGACCTTAGAGCCGTTGGCCTAACGCCTTAGACCGCACGGCTACCCGGTCAACACGTAGGTTTTTGCGTTGGAGTACATACAGTGTGTTTTAAAATGACTGACAAACTTCAGGAAGTGATTCCTCACATCAAAACAAGACGAAAATTCCTCTGACAAATTTTTGAATTGTGCATAGTTTCGGAGCGACAGGCTGCCGAAAGCGTGGGAAAATGAATTTTTAGAGCTTCATATTTCCAACTCCACAAACAGTAGACTGATGTGGGGCATGGTTCGGTCAAAGACTTTAAATCTGCTGTATTAAGAAATGCATATTTCACAATTGCGCGATGGATGCCCAAGGGATTCCTGAAAGGTAAGTAGGTGATTCCTGGAATTTTCTGAAGTAGAGGCAGGTTGAAATGAGCATGAATTAAACGACTTTCCGTTACGTCATCACCGACGTCCAACCGGGCAATGATATTCAATCTCTTTGATAAAGATTAAGAAAACATTCGATGGGAGTATGCAATTATTACTCTTCATTGTTAAGCAACTACGCATTTTCTTACAAAATCTTTCAGAAAATGGAATTTGCTTCACATGACTTGGTAGAAACAAAATATTGTTTCCTGGTGGACCCATTCATGCTCATTTCGGCCCATCTTTACGTCAGAGAATTTCTGGGAATCCCCTACTTCCTTTGGTAAATCTTTTGCGCACTCATTGTACCATCTTAAAATAAGTAATTTTGGTATAGTGCAGATTTAAAGACTTTGGCGGTACCATGTCGCATCAGCTCTACTGTTTGTAGTGTTAGAAATATGAAGCTCTAAAATTCATTTTCCCATGCTTTCGGTAGCCTGTAGCTCCGAAACTATGCACATTCCAAAATTTGTCATAGGAACTTTCGTTTTGTTTTGGTGTGAGGAATCACGCTGTACAAAGGCAAACGAAGACGAAAAACGTAACATCTCAGTGTATATAGTAGGCAACATGGCGACTCTTTAGCACCAGCCCTCTCTGTCCATTTTCTCTCCTATCATGTGAACATGCTTCTGCGAAAATTAACTTGGTATTACCAATATCATTAACAGTAGAACTGAGGCGGCAGGGTACCCTCAAAGACTTCAAACCTGTTCTATCCAAAATTGCATATTCCAAACTTGTCCAATGGGTGTCCAAGGATTCCCCAAAGGAAATAGGAGATTCTCAGAAATTCTCTGAAGTAACAGTGGGTCGAAATACTTTTGAAACGGCTACCTTGCAGCAAGTAACAATAATTCGTTTGCGGCAAGTCGATATCTGAAACAGATTTCCTTTGCAGAACGTTTTTTTTTTCTTCTATAAACGATGTGTGGTTTCATAACAAATAGGAGTAATTTAGATATATTTCAACGAACGTTTGGTGCATTTGTTATTACTAAAAGAGACCGTAACTACCCGGTTAGATGGCAGAGATTGTAACAGTGTAGAGAAATCATACGTAAATAGTCCGTTTTATTCAAAACGAAATTTGTTCATTAGTAGTACGTGTCGCTTAACCACCGAGTAGCAGTTAAGTAAGAATTTGCGAGTATTGACATATTTGTACTTTTAAGTAATACCTTGTTTGTTAATTATTTAATACTGTAGCTCAACAGTCATTATAATATATTTAACCGAATGTAATGATCTTCGAGACATGTATGAACCAGTTAGATCGACTCAAATAGTGGTTGCATTGCTTTTCACGAAATAAAGCAAGCAATTATTTTAACCACGTGATTTTTGTTTATAGATAATTGCCTTTCAGCAAAGAGGGATTCCCCAAGTGACCGCTTCTCTCGTCAGGAGTGGAACTTGGAAAGTAAAATATTTCTCCGTTGGGCATACCGATAGCTTATCTTCCCTAGTTAGTGAAAGCCCGCTGCAAACGATCATCTCTCTCCCCGAGGTTTGGAATTTGCAGTGCAGTGTTTCTACATCCATTCCAACCTGTGGGCCGCGGGCGACCGTTTCCCTTTGTAGGAACGGAACCAGTAGCTCATATACCATTCTTACACCAGTGAGAGAACCGTGTTGTTAAGCGACCGTTTCTCAGTGATAAGAACAGAACTCACTTCGTGTCGATTGTCTCACATATCCTTGAGGATGGCCGTTTCTCTACGTTAGGAAGGGAACCTAAGAAGTGTGGTCTCTGGACCTTAGTTCCATCAATTCACCGTACTTCTCAGTGTGGAGTTTGCCCCCTGCGTCGCTGAGGTTAACACCTCCCAAGGCTGTTATATAAGATTATGAGACTCAGTGTTGCCATAATCATCGGTGTTATAAGCTTATATTTATGATTTCTACTAATACGAAAAGAATTTTTTCGTCCAATAACGTCCCTTATCGAGGACATTTCTGGGACAAAAGTGAGAAATTTAGGGACATATTTATAAATTATTCCCAAGAGGTAGATGGCTGCAGGAGCATTGAAATGAGCCACCCTACTCTTGGGAGTGATTCATAAATATGGCCCTTAGAGTCTTCAGTAGAATTGTGGAAAACAATAATAGAAAAATATTTAATTTTCTAATTTAGGTCACTCATCAAAGTGATCATGCATATCGATTTTGCAGAAAATATTTTAGGTTCCTTGTATCATACAGCAGAATCCGTCAATACAATTCATACGTTCTAAATTCACATCGCATTCTCATTTATTTGTATTCCTTTAGTATACAACTCTTTAGGTTCCTTAATTCAAAGTTATGCCATCGTAAGCTGTAGCATTCATCATAGTTTAATTATCCTAATTTTGAAACATACAAACCTCACAAATCCTTTTTTTGTTCTTGTTCTAACTCGGATTTTTGGTGAAATGCCAGAGAATCCCATATGACAAAACAAATTCCAACTAAGATCGTGCAATATTTTTGTAGAATTTTACAGTACATTATAGGCTCCCAAACTGTGACCACTAGTTAATGATGTAGCCCAGCGAGTTACGAGAACGGTTCACTATAAGTCTGAACTAAATTGTTGAGAATGAAAACTTCCAGCCACTAATTACTATAATTAAATCTTGTGTATGTTTCGTATGGCTATTTAAGGTCTAACTAGAAGGTACGTCCGTATTTGAGATACCTTCTAACAAAGCCAATAACTTAATTAAAGTTGGTTTTGCAGAAAGCTCATTAATATGGAAATACGATCACTAGAAATCCTGAAGTTATATACCCTGTGTGCTTCTATTAGGATATTAGTTTGATAAAGCGAATATAATATCAGATTTTTATAGGGTTCAAGCATACTTTACTAGATAAAAAAATCCCTTTCAGTAGGCCTACAGGCTGAGGTAGATCTCGAAGTTTTTTTTTTTATTTTCAAAAATTCAAAACTCGCCTTATATGAGAGCTATCGAGAAACTATTTATTGTTTTGTAGATTATTCATCAAGAGCTGTTCAACGATACCTCACAAGACAGACA
>JAGDQP010025082.1:0-27251 GCA_022664845.1 Lepisma saccharinum
TCAGTGCCTTCCTTATTATTTATACAAATATTATAGCGCATTTTTACAGCGCAAAGTGTATTATTCATTGTAGATGTTGCACTATCTGCATAATACACTTTACTCGTTAGGAAAATTATTATTTTATACTATTTGTAACTACACTATATTACATTGTTCACTTCTTACTCCCACTCGGCTCGGTCGCGATTGCAATCCACTCGAGGAGCATTCACTACCCACGTCCGTGCGGTTCCACCACTTGGCGAGTTGAATCCTTCGACTTGGCTAAATTGTCAGACAGAAAAAGCACTAGATGCAAATGATATTTATTGAAAAGCATTTGAATTTAACGACTACACTATAGATTCAAAGAGTGTAGGTGATCAAATATATGTTGCTGAATCCCCCAAACAAACTAAGTTACTTGCATGAATTATCCCATGGTTAAATCACTTTCTATTTGTCAATTGCGAACCAGAATTCCCATTCATTGAGACATTTCCATTTCTATGAAAGCAAGCAGCGGCAACACTTGACCAGCTTTACGGCTTTCTTACGGTAACAACATGTCGAATATCAATGAATGGGAATTCTGATCCCTTATTGACAAATGGAAAAGTGATTCAATCATGGCATAGTAACGAGAGTAACTTTGTGTTTGGGGTTCAGCAACATATTTTTATTCTCTATACCGTTTGAATCTAGTGTTTTTATGCCTGGCGATTTAGCCCAGACGGTATGATATTGGATTTCCTAACTCAACAACCTATGTTCAAATCTTGTTGCAGCTGTAACTTTTTTCCCCAGTACCGAAGTCAACACCGTGTATTTTGTCGATTTAACACAAAAAGTGGTAGTCGCGCTGGGACACCGAATTGTGTTAACACAGCTATTTTTTACTGTGTGTAGTTCTTTTATTCGTGAACTACTTTAAATCTTGAAATTGTTTATTTTAGCTCATTGGGAAATTTGGTCGCCCGTTGTGACAGACGTCACACGGAAGGTATTAAATTTGTAGTCTATAACTAAGATCTTCAAATTGTTATTTGATAAATATTTTTATCGGGGTAGCGTTTTAGAATTTCACTTTTGTTTGCCATGATTTCAGTATCTTTTGTAAACATGACAGAATTTCTATTTTTTTTTCTTTTTTTGGGACTCACCTTCCACCCCTGTCTCTTAAAGTGCACAACCCAATTTGTACAGTGACTTCTGGGAAACAAAAATAACTGCAGGCAGAAATGTAGAGATTAATTGACACATTAGTGTGAAAGTAGCAAATGTGGACCTGTTTCTTCACCATTAAAAATCTATTTGAATTAACGGCCACAAATGTGCCAATCTCCCTGAAGAGGTTAAAGACATGCATCACGAGAAGTTGTTCGCTCTCTCCAATCTGGCGAAATTTCGGCACTGAGGGAAGCTTCTATGTTCCCTAGTCTCTGGCACAGGGTTGTGCGGGATACTCTTTAGATCAAGCGTCCAGAATGTAATCCTGGTCTTTTTCCTCTTTCCGGGGATTGCAGAATTGTTTCGTAGTTTCTTTCCTTATTTTTTTTTTACAAGACATAAAACATATAAGACATAACACGATACATAGACAACACAGGACAACACAACACAAACAGCTGATTTCATAATGTCTTGCAAAATAGCTTAAAAATATATAGAAATATATTTATTAGTGTAGCTGTCTTTGGTGTCCATGTAGTTTCTTTATTGTTTGCTATTCCGTATCTTTTGTCCACAGCACTCAATTAGATTCACTACACTCTCACTATCACAGTACAGTTATACACGCACACAGAAGGTTTGTTGAACTGTTCGTGATGTCGTTTTGGGTCTCACAACTTCATCACTTGTGTTCTTTAGTTTTTTAGTTTCTGGTATTTAGTTTATTCGTAATTGTTAATCCCATCACCGCACAAAAATAGTATAATAAAAAAAAACATATAACACAGAGTATTTTACGAGCGTTGAATACAGGAAGTGGAGTGAGGACTCATAAGATTGGGTTGAAGTTTTGTCCCGTACATATCTTGTGCTCTAAATCAGCGGTTTTCAACCCCCGCACCCCGGTCTTACACAGCACAATCACGTTAAATAAACGTTTATTCAACTTTTTCTTAAATGTTTAATAAACGTTGAATTTTGATTGAATTTACGTTGATTCCACGTTTATACAACTATCGGATTAGTATTCTAAGAAATGATGATTCAACGTTGAATCTGACGTTTAATAAACGTTTTAAAGACGTTGAATTAAACCTTTCCCGCAACTTTATTTTGGCATTGACGTTGATTCAACGTTACAAAACGTTGAATAAACGTCTAATCAACGTTTAATCAACGTTACGTAACGTTTATAATACGTTTAGAGAGAAGCAAAATTCAACCTTCAGGATAAATTTCGTACCTTTCCCAAAAACCCCTACTTACAACGAATATTTGAATCTGTGAAGATGAACAGAATAATATGTTTCCCAGATCGAGGCGGTCTGGTACTTCACTGGTCAGTACGATACAATTTTAGGGTTGATTCCAGGAAAATTCTTTGATTATATGATTTTAACCTGAAATCAACCCTAAAATTGTAATTTCAGTTAAAGCATATCGTACTGAACATTGAAGTACTAGGCTTCTGTCTGGGAAACTTGCATTATTCTGTTCATCTGCACAGATTTAAATATACGTTATAAGTAGGGATTTTGGGGGTAAGGTACGAAATTTGTCCTGAAAGTTAAATTTTACTTCTCTCCAAACGTGACAATCCAACAATCCGGGTTTGATTCCCGGTGGGAGAAGTTGAAACAATTTTACCTAGGCCGTAAGCCCCAGAGGTAGACCCAGTCTCTGAAAACGAGTACCAGGGGCAACCCTGGGGAGGAAGGCCAAACCGGTAGCGAAAACCACTCAAAGTGGCTGAAAACAACTGTACGCTGACCACGTGCCCACCGCAAAAAGCCGCGTTGCAGGCCTTATCTGCTTCTGTACTATCTGTAACCTAACACCATAGAATGGATTAGTTCTCTACACTCTTCGCGACTGATTTCCAGGTATATTCTTCATGCGACAGACATTATAATGCATGCAACACCTTGCACGTTATACATCGTGTATAAGTCCGTTTTGCTACTGAAATATAGCGTATTGAAAGTAATCTCCTTAATTACTTGATCCTGTTTACTACTAATTTTCTCGAATTGGCAAAAACTTAAACACATATAACTGATAAAACATAGGAAAATAAGATTATACTCACATGATGTCATTCCCCTTTTCTAGTATACTATCTTGTATTTTTCATTCTTCCTCAAACTAAACCGCCTTCCATCTCCGCCACACCGTTGGAGTTAAGTCAGCAGAGAAACAAAGAAGAAGCACCTTTCGTTAAGACTCGATAGAATAAAAAACAAACGCATAGCGTAGGCATTGTATTAATGTCAAATAGAAATGCATTTCCATCAAGACAAAATGATATTATATAACACCTAGTGAAGTTTAGGCTTAAAACGATCACTGAAAATTGTGTTTCTGTAGATTAGGAATACTCACAAACATTCAACGAATTCCGTTGAGACTTGAGAGAACAAAAGACAAACGCATAGCATATGCATTGTATGAATGTCGAATAGGAGTGCATTTCCATCAAGAAAAAATATTATATAAAACCTTGTGAAGGTTAGGCTATCATTGAAAATTGTGCTTCTGTGGATTAGGAAAACTTACAAACATTCAACGTTGAATCAACGTTTAATCAACGTTGTGCTTTCCACCATTTTAAAAGGTTTAAGAGGACAATTTAAATTCAACGTTTAATACTGGTCATTCTTTTAACGTTTATTAAATTACGTTGATAAAATATATAATTCAACGTCACCAAATACAACGTTGACAAAATTCAACGTTTATAAAACGTTAATTCAACATTGTGTGCTGTGTGGTGTCCGTTACAAGATTGTACCGGTCCTTGGCAAATTAATACCTTTAATTATTTAACAGTCATTTTGAAGATTCCACAGTTTGAAAACTGAGATTACTATTTGTATTTCCTTTGCAAAACAATAACTATAATCTGAAGATATGCTGAATTCTTTCAAATGTGAAATAAACCTCTAACTTACTGGCATCTTTCCGGTCCGTGAAATATTTTCCCTATCGTTTGTCTGTCCGTGAGTATTAAAAGGTTGAAAACTACTACTGTAAATTACCTCCAGATCGACGCTGTTGACACATCGACGCTGCTGCTCCTTGAGTTAAAACTCGGAACTTCTACAGCTATTACAAAACAAAACAACTAATTTGACTGGCTTTGCAAAACTCCCAGACTTATCATGCTTTCACACGAGATGCTGTACATATTATGTTTGGCATTCACATCCATAAAAAATAGCAATATTGACCCCAAAACGAATGTGACCATTTTGTACTCTAACAAATTCTTTACTTACATGATATGTAATGCTCAATATTCTTAGTAAGAAATGTGCTATCATATATTAAGTACCCCAGTAGCACACAAACGTGTTTTAAACGTTGATTTATGGTTTAGTTAGTTGATTAAACGTTATCTGTTGAAAAAAGTACGTTTAATTTAAATCATATTTTCACAAAGACTTGATATTGTTGAAAATATGTTAATTCAACGTGAATTGAACTGTTATTTTCAACTATAGTATATATTTCGTTTCACGGGATTCTTTTTATTTCGTGGGATAAAATGTGCAAATAAAAGCTAATTGAATCGTGAATCCCATTAACTATTATTTTGTTTCCTCTTTTGCATGTTGAAAACACGTTGAATTCCAACCTATATTCCATCCAACATTTGATTTTGTTAATAGGACGTTAATATGTCGTGCTTTTAACTATTATATTGAACTGTTCCCTAGATTACCTTTCCAAGTTAATTGCATACAAATTGTGCTTAAACATGAATAGAATAAAATTAACTACGTTTCTCATGTTCTTCATTTGCATGTTAAACTATATTTCAACGAACATTTAACTTTGTTAGCATGGTGATAATGTGAAGTGGTTTCAATTTTCCTTTTCAACTATGACATAAATTTCGATTTACCTGCGTTTTCCTAAGGCGACATATTACACTTCTTGAGAAACACGCATTTAATAGTGTAGCGATGGTCAAAGTTTTAAATAAGGAAAAATGAACATTACAAAGAAAGAGGAAAAGTATTCTTTATTCTTACATGATTGTGAAACGGCACATCTGCATTTGTGGCACTTTCAAGATTGTCTTTTCTTATAGATACCGCAAAAGAATAGTGAATCTCAAAGTGACTTCGTGGTCCACGGGTAACGTGTCGAGCTAGTAACGACGAGTACGGAACGTTCCAGCTTCGAATCCTGCAGCAGACACTTGGATTATTTACTGTTGGAAAGTTAATACTGTATATCATGATAAAAAACAATGGATAGAATGCAATATATGTGTATACCAGCATGCTATACAACCATGCTATGTTTTGACCAACTTCATCGTCCGCTTCTTGATTTCAACTAGTTTCTTCTCAACTATTATTCAACGCCAAATAAATCGTTGAACACGCGGACATTTCGGTATATTTACAACATTAAAGTAACATTTCGGTACATTTACAACGTTACATTTCGGTGCTAACGTTTAATCTACGTATTTTCAACATATGTGTCCTACTGGGGTATATAATTGTGGTTTTCAAAATTATACAAAGAAGTAAAAACATACAATTTATCAACTTACTAAAAATGAAATAGTGTTAAGTGATGAAAGTACTTTATCAAATCTCTACACAAGAATATCTGCAGGTATTTCTAAACGTTATAACTACAAAAGAAAAAGTAATTAAATTTTCCCAAAGTGAATATAATATTTTTTGTTAAAACCCAAATTTTAAATCACGTCCTTGCACGTCTGAAGGTAAAAATGGAAATAATTAAGCTATTATTTTATATAGGATAAAATTATTCATTCTAAATTAGATTAATTCTGAGTTGTGGTGGTGGTGGGGAATTCACATTTTTAATAATATTTTTGTGATTCAATTTCCTTGTAACTTTATCACATCCCAGAAGAACATTCGAACAAGTAGATTTGGTCATTTTGAATAAAGTATTCTAACATAGATTGTAATATCTCTTTATTTTTTCCGTGTATTCAATTCAGTTGGCAACTGATTTCAATTCCTTTATTTTTCTTTGTATTAGGTTCAGGTATTTGCATTGTCATCATCGATGCCTTCGTCCCGGGCCCCACCTGTAGAAGGGGTCCTGCACGCTGCTGCCACAAGCGAATAATCGCTTGTAAAGATTAATTAAAGAAGCACATCTATGGTGGTTGGTGACGTCATACCTATGTTGTCTAAAGCCCCTCGTACACGATTCAATAAACATTGAATCAAATTCTTGAACAAGCAGTTGGATGAGTGCGTACACGATCCAACTGGAATAATCAAAGGGTTGTATCCAAGTAGTGTTGAAAGTGCTTGGATGGTGCTCGTACACGATTCGATAAGTTAACCGGAAGTGTGAAGGAGCCAAAAGCACATGAGTCGATTTGCTCTTTCTGCGTTGAAACCGGGAACATGGAGTGAATGTTAAACATGATATGCGTCGCTTTTAATAAAATAATAACCTGATTAATGGCTGCGATTCCGTAGTTGATGATGTCTCGAACATCGACTTTTTATTGCTTTATTCAAAACTCTTTTCAATTCTTATAAATTTATATTTATTTCCGGTTACATGCACTTCTATAAACATCTAACGACAACTAACAATCCAAAGTGAAAATGCATATTTTATTATTATTTCGTTACATACGCACTCCAGTTGATCAAGATAGCGCCATGTGGAGGCATACTAATCGTGACACTTCGTGTCGGAATAGATTTATTTGCGTTCATTACTACATGCAGATTCTAGGGACGCGGCGGAATATAAATAGCATTGCGTCGTATTATGAATGACACATTATTTGCTACAAAAATCATGGCCACAATGTTGAATAAGCAAAGGCGGGTTAAAGAAGGTTAGATTTTTTATTATATGCGATGCACGGTTTAATGTGCTCGCTCACCAACGTTGAAGCAGCCAAGTAGTTCCAAGTACTTTTCGCTATTTCATGCACGGTTTATGCTCGCTCAGCAATGTGGAAGCAGCCAAGTAGTTCCAAGTACTTTTCGCTATTTCACTCTAATTTAATACTTCCATGACTCGAAACTTTGTTATATTTTAAGTTACAACACTTTCACATACGTTGGAAAAGATTACATTGTTTTGTGTCGTATAGTAAAGTGTACCCAGATACTTCTATGTTTAGCAGCTTTGAACTTCCTACATACAGTAAATAAAAACTCGACCTTTCCACATAAATTATGAGCAACTCAGTGGCACTTTAAATATTAATATCCTACTGCTTCTAAATACAATACAAACTTTATTAGGAATTATAGTAAACCCTCTGTATCAATTTCTATTGCAATAGTGATTGTACAAAAACTACAGAAGAAACATCAGGTACACTTTACCTCAGCAAGATGCGATGGAATTTCTTGTAGCGATACTTTATTTCATTTGATTTTGATTTTCTGATAATATCTTTATTTAGCATCATAAAAACAAGGCTTTAAAAATTCCCTGCTCCATGTTCACATTTTAATTTTTAGCATTCCGGAAGCACAGTTGTCACGTGTTCAAGTCACCAGTGATGTGATTGGTAGATCACTGCGTTGAATTCAATAAAAATAGGACAGGTTCTAAATAGGACGAATTGGATGAGAAGACTTGAATTCAAGAGATTTCCTGTGTGGAGTCTCTGACTCGTGACGTCATTTTCATCCAATTGCTTGTTCAACGCTCTTGTTCAAGCTTTATTGAATCGTGTACGAGGGGCTTAAGGGCTACTACTTGTGCACTTTAATGGATGATAATCATAACTGCACAATCCGAACAAGCATTCTCATGTATAGGTTACGGTGAGTGAGTGAGAAAATATATGGCTTGGCAAGTGAGCCCCCATGGGGCCCAGTTTTCCCGCGTGGGTCGAAATATTTAAAATAAGATGTTCCGGCCAACAGTAGCAGTGTACGCTCACAGAGTTCGAGAAGGGTCTCAATCAAGTTCACTTGCCCCGGGTCCCAGATTGCATTTACGCCGCCACTTATCATCTTCATCCATGTTCTCCTTACTGCTCTTTGCCGACCGTTTATCATAATCTTAACCTCTTCATCGGTACACTCATTGTTTTTCGTGGCACAAAATGTGATTTTTTTCTTTCACAAGGGTCGAAGGTTCAGAATTTAACCTATTAAAACTTGGAGAGGTATGAAAGTTTGCATTATAGCCCAGGTTACTGGGGGATGCAACCCGGAAAAAGTCGTTGAACTCCTGAAAATTTGCACAGAGGTTCCATTAGCCATAACTAACAACATTAAAAGTCCCCGCCTGTCCTGTGTGAGCTAAACCCAATATAGCTTCCGAACAAATATGGCTGCCACCGACACCTTACAAGTCATATACAGTATTTCCCTGAAATAATGGCGCCAAGTTCGGGAGGTGGTTTCTCACATCAAAACATGAAGAAAGAACCCCACACAAACTTTATGGAAATTGGATTTCGGTGGAATTGCCTGAAACTTTGATATGTTGTAGATCTTGTCATTCTGGGAAAAAGTCCCAATGGGCACAATCAACAATCACTGACCGTTTGGGCACTACGAGCCCACTTTTTGAAAATAGTAGAAGAGAACGTTATTCTTGGATTTCGGTGGAATTGACTGAAACCGTGAAATGTTGTAGATCTTGTTATCCTGAGAAAAATTCTCAATGGGTGTTTATTATTACACGGCAGTGTCTTTGAGTTTTGAGTCTCCTTGGCCCTGGGATTGGTATGCGTGATATGTGAGAACCGCTGCGCGTCTCGTTTCGAATTAGCTGGTTTAGGTGATTTTTTTATTATTATTATTATCTTGTAGCAAGGTCCTTGATTAGTGTGATTCCGATGTTGGAAGGTGAGGTGCTTCATGGATGAATTCGTCTCCCCTCTCATTTTGGAGTGCTCTCTCGATACGAATTTCCATAATTGGAGTGTGAGCACGTTCGTCTCTCACTATGGAATACCAAAGTCATGAATTCGCCACATCTTGCGTCTGCGTAGTTGAGTAGTGAGTTTCCTCGCAGTTCATCATACACGGAATAACATGTGTATCAGACAATTATGGAGCTTGCTTATACAAGTTTCCTCTGTCCTAATCTGGATCAATTCCGTAGTGAACGTATTCTTGTGTCATTCTATTTCCAGCGTCAAGAATGTGATCAAGCATTAGAGTTGATGGGTACTTGAAGTTATTTTCATACCTTGCATGACCTAGATACTACAATACGCTAGCTACGTGCCCACAAGTACCGAAGGTTCTGAGCCCTGATTTGCATGTGATTGGTGGGTCATCATTATCATGTTCAATATTGTATTAAATCCAAATGTAATATCTTGTTTGGCTTCGAAATCGAGAATAGATTTGTAAGCGAATAAATCAAGGCTCGTTGAAATGACTATCTAATTCAAGCACTTCTGTTTCATCTGTTTGAAGCTTATGCTGTATGTACGACGGGGCTAGTTTAATCTGATACGTTACAAATATGATAATTCGTAAGCATTCTACAGTCACGTGTGCGAAATCAGGCACATGATTTACTTTCAGTTGTACCCAGTCCCACTGACCACTGCCCCATTGCAAATTTTCAACTTCCACACGTGCTTGAATGGCGTTAACATCTCAGTACTTTCGCCAGCATTTCTTGAGCTATTTCTAGCGTATTGCATATGAATAGGGTCGTAATATCTGTTAATAATTGCTCCGGCAACACAGCAGAAATCAACTTTCGCCTAAGCCCGTCACGTAAGAGGGATGGGGACCCTCAGCGATTACACAACCCGGGAAAGGGATGGGAAAGGTAGCGGCCAGGCCCATTTGAGTATAGGTAGCATCCGGGAATTCACTTGGCGGGGCTAAGGAAAACCCCAGTCTGGGTGGCAGGTCCGGGCCAAACGTCCCAAATGTGAGAAAAGTGCTCTAACAGCTGAGCTACAGTCATTCGGTAGCCAACTAACACCTGGTCCTATATAGGCTGTGCACATTAAAATATTTTATCAGGACAAAATCATTACTGTCAGAGTCCATTCCACCCCTTCGAAATATATCTTGGCAAGTGTTGAAGGAAGTGGCCTCGTAGTGACCAAAAGGTGGTGGTTGTGCCCATGGAGACTTCTACTCAGAATGACATGATCTACAACATATCACAGTTTCGGTCAATTCCACCGAAATCCAAGAATATCGTTCTCTTCGACTCTTTTCAAGAAGTGGCCTCGTAGTGACCAAACGGTGGTTGTGCCCATGAAGAATTTTTCTCAGGATGACATGATCTACAACATATCACGGTTTCAGCCAACTCCACCGAAACCCAAGGGTACAGTTCTCTTCGACTCTTTTGAAAAAAGTGGCCTCACAGTGGCCAAACGGTCAGTGATTGGTGGTTGTGCCCATGGATACATTTTCTCAATATGACAAGATCTACAATATATTACGGTTTCAGGCATTTTCACCGAAATCCAATTTTCATAAGGTTTGTGCGGAGTCCTTTCGAAATAGGCCTATTTGTGGTTTCGGAGCTATAGGGGCTCAAAGTTAGGAAGCCATCGTCACAAATGACGTAATATATTGACAAATAATGATGTACACGGGGTCGGTGTAACGAATCATAATCAATGTAGTACCCAATACATCCATTTGAGTAGTACCTAAGATTGAGAGGGTGCCACATACGTAAGTTTTCAGCGTAAGAATTTCATTGCTAAGGAATTAATATGGTTTAATAGGTCAGACATAGAAATCCCATCTAAGCTTCATTCATCAATTATAAGCATTACTGAAATAGATGTGTTAGGTACTACTTCGATTGTGATTTACTACGCCGACACAACTTACTTAGAATTTTGTCCGAATATGACGTCATTTGTGGCAATGCTATGCTTAATTCGAGCGCCTGTAACTCCGAAACTACGCAAGTTTCATTTTTTTTTTTTTCAAGAGACTTTTTTCTTGTTTTGATACCAGGAATCACCTTCTGAAATTTACACCATAATTCCAGCGACACACTGTATATTTTTAGTTAACTCGCTAAGCATTGCATTTACAGGATAGGTTACCCACTGCACCAATTTTACATTTGCTACCGATTTCATTTAATGTCGCTGCAATTGATCTAGAGTTATAGGTGGTGAAAATGTAAACTTAATACAATGGTCATTTATTGATAATGATGATTAAAAAAAAAAGTGTATGATTTACAATGTACACCGTGACAGTGACGGCGTTAGGCAAGCTGGGGCCAAGGGCAAGTGAAATTGATTGAGGCCCTTTCGCGAACACAATCGTGAGCGCAGACTGCCACTATTTCCCGTAATATCCTACTTCCCCGTTATTCCGAGTCCCGCTTGAAACTGGGATGCTCGTTGGGGACTTACTAGCCAGGACGGAGAACTTATCGTTAACTCGCTATAACCTATACGCATGATAATGAATATTGGGATTATGGAGAGTCATGCTTTCCAACCATCCGATTACAGCCAAACGCACAAATAAGAATCTTTGGATAGTATAGTTATTGAGTCACCGACCACCATCGAGGTGGTACCGATTTATCTATTTTAACAAGCGATGCCTCCGCATGAATTGCAATTTTGGGCGCTGCTTTTTGGTTTAAAACACCCACTTCCTATTTGTTCAAATTTCTAGGTGAGTATTACCACTGCAATGTGTGTAATAGAGCGCCGATCGCGTGTATGCAGTTATTAGCTTATCTAGAAATAACCGGTACGTTCTTATCTCATTTTACCATTTTCGCATATTGTTACAAGTATTATGAAATTAAAAAATACATTTTTAATTGACATGTGTCAGAAATGCAGTATTCGGTTTCACTTTCATTTGAAATCATTACATTCATGATGTGTCAAATCTGTAGAAATTATATGGTCATATTTGAATCAGGCAATACATTTCACAAGGAAAATTACAGAACTTTTCGATTGTCTGAATACAAAAGCAACTTTTCAACAACAACCGAAAGTGAGTGGGGTTGCGTTGGAGTGTAAGATTACTCAAATATATTATGATTGATTTTAAGATTTTTGATTAGTTTATTTTTTAGTGGCGTACCAAATCTTTCACTTAAAAATTGCTTTTCTTGCGTTCTGTAATTTACTTTGAAAAAAGATACTAACAGTTCTACTGAAAATGAGCTTAGGTTGAATGAGAGATGTAGAAAGTCTCCAGAAAATAAACGAATATGTACAGAAAATTAAAATCCTGTACTCACCAGAATCTCTGCAAAATGTTTTCCCCAATATCCATGAAATACACTCACCAGCGGGAAACATGCATCAAGGTAAAGCGACGTAGGTCACATTATCAGGTCACATTATCAGATGTCATCATTATTGTTAGGGTAATCGTCATTAGTGTTATCAGGGTTGCCTTCCTGCATAGAAAGAAAAACAGCTCACAGTACTAGAATAATAGAAGTTATTTTATATCTTTACAGGAAAATATGAACTTTCTATTCGCTAACGGTAGAATAACTCTTTCTATTTTCAAATACGTGATGAAAAGTTAAGTGTTGAAAATTTATATTTTTATGTTTCTAATTCTAATTTCTATCTTAGAATATGTCTATGTTACAGTTAAGTAAGCTCAGTGAGTGGAATGAATTTAGAAAACAATAAAGACAAAGAAGATAATAAGAGAGCAATGTGCTAAATACAAAACGTGTTTATTTTCGTAATGGGATGTTGAAGATGACGCAAAGTACATTTTTCCTTGGTTCAAATGCTCAACTCATGGCAGAATGTAGAAACTATTTTGACCGTTTAACAGTGGTACTGCCAGAACTTAGTATAGATTAACCCCTATGTTTTATTTGTTAAGTATCTATAGACAGCTTTTATTAATTTATATTACATAAATTTGAATATGTAAAAAATACAACCTAGTCTACACCCTTTATGGAAAGTCAACATCGCACATGATACATTATTTAATAAAAATATATTATGGATATCGACGCAACAATACCTAGAATGCTTTTAGTAGATGGCAGGCCAGTTATATCAAGTTTCCAACTGAATTAAACATACTAAAACTTTTGTTTGTTTCCAATCTTTCTTTCAAATAATAAAAAAAATCAACAGTTTTACGCATGTTATGGAAGGAATGCGTAAAGTGGAGAAATTCTCAAATATTTGAAATTCCAATAAAGCATCCACCACTGACTGGGATAGGCTATTTTCTAAATTCAGACGGAAACACAACGAATTCAAATGTAGATTTAACACAAACAAAAACACTGGAATCCAAATTGTAAAACATTCTAGATAATTACACAAACAAAATGTTAAAATGGATGTCAACAGTTCTTTCCTTAACTCATAACAAGGATTTACAGCAGGTTCAAATCGCCATTACTCAAGCTTCGGAGGAACTTTTTCAATGCCATCTGAACATAATCAAATCAGTGGAAGGACACATTTATGTTGGACTAGAACCATTTGCTAAACACAAAAAAATGGACAAAGATCCCGACTGTTCCAGCAATAACGCATAAGATATTACACTCACAAAATAAAGAAATATAAATTTGAAGGGAACGAAGATCACATCAATAAATAATAAAAAATTAATTTACATCTTATATAGAAGGAACTCAACACACACTTCCCATGGACTTCAAGTGGCGGGTTGCAGAAGATCCAATTAAAAGAAGAAGTGCCACAGAAGTGTAAAAGAAATGATATAGAAATTAACCTTACACCAAATTTCCTTTTTTTCCCAGAAAATCAAATTATTTTCTAAATTATTTTTAAAATCAACTCTTTTAATTATTTAATTTACTCTAACATCAGCTAGGCCTGTTAATTATTTATCAAATTCAGTAATAAAAATAAATTCTGTGCAAAACAAAACACAACTATTTAATGTAACTTATTATTTGTCCACTTCCAGATCACACAAATAAGAACAAGAATCAAATCATTTTAAAATCTGTAGCTTGAATCTAGTGAATTCTCTGTTGTTTGCGATGGGGCGGTCTAGTGGGACTAGGGCGGATCTGATTCAATAAACCTAAACTTATTTAATTATATTTCACATTAATTTCAATAATAATCACAGGACGAAAGTGGCCCAAGTTGGCCAGAAGTTCAGCCTGGTGGCCCTGCGGGCCCAATGGCAAATTTGCATACTTGCAGTTGCAGTTCATATTACTTTACACAGCATCTAGTTGAGATATTTTTGCAAAGCTATCGATCGCTCGGTATCTTAAAACACCTAATATTATTCAGGGATGCAATAGAATAGAAAACATATAGTTTAAGAGTAAGCTTACCTTCGGTAGAGCTTATTCGAATCATTTCTGAGTATTATTAAAAGCTTGGTTGGAAAATGGCGAATGAAATTAATTTGAAATTCCGATAACATCCTTTATCGAAAAAAAAATAGTTAACGAACGCTACTAATGTTGGTATTCTAAGAACTGATATAGTGAATATAAAGAATCAACTTTTATGAAGCTTTGTTCTATCTTATTCTATGAACTACTTTGCAGTGACTGTAGTGCATTTACAGTGGCATCTCCACAGGAAAGGATGGGGGGGGGGGCAAGATGAGACTACACACCCAAAGAAGATCCTTGCTTCCTCTGTCACCCCAAATATTATTTCAACTTTTTAAAGAGTTTTGGTATTGAATAATTGACAGTATCGTCTTGAACAAAGAAATAACATTCTAGCTGTGTTTTAAAATGTATTTCGAAAAGAAAGTTAAACACTCGAACAGTAAGTTTAAGTACTGACGGCTTAGCAATCGAAAGATTCTAGGAACGATCCCAGGAACGCATACCTGACTGAGGTATTCTATGTTTTCTCTCAGTCATATTAGGTAATTTACGTACTACCTAATTAAGCCCTAGACGACTACCTGCCAACATATTCTCCCGCAAAATTTACCGGCGTGAGCCCGAGAATGTAAAGGCCATAAAAGATTTTTTAAAAGCAAGTGTAGTCATAGATCTGCACTAGACATACCTTCCTCTGACTGAAGTTTTCTTTTGTTACTTTCAATGACAGCTGGAGAATGCAAATAAAGTTTCTTGATTAGATGACCGGTATCCAGCATCCTTCATGCATAGAATCAGAGTAAAGGACAAAGAAGAACTATTGCTAAAATGCTAAAATATCCTTAAATGTAATTTCCTCGTTAATGGAAGCCAGAAGATTTATCATAAATATTCAGTACTTCAGCTTGCTTTTATAGTTGTTAGTGTTTGCGACATTTTTCAGTTTATTTATTTAAATATTGATGCCTCAAGGTGGACACAACTTGAAATTTTCTCTATAGTTGACCTGCTCTTTAGAATCTAATCTTCATTTGATGGAATGTAACTGTAAACCATTACATATTCACCTTGCCAGACTGCTGCAACTTTTAGGTTGGAATTTTGGGTATCATTAGCATTTAGAACCATGGTACATGACAATTGCAGAAATGTAAGTAATAATAATTATGCTTCAAATTATATTTGTTGTCCATAATTGTCATTCAAATGAAACTATTTTTCCTGCTCAATATTAGGAAAAGAGCTCAACTTACAAATTAAAAACTAAAATAATAATAATAATAAAAAATAACAATAAGGGAAATTATATTACCTTAGTTCCAAAAACAAGTCGATGAAAGAAGAAAAGTTGTTAAATACACATTCAATAATATCTTGAATGATTTTAATATTTGTTTTCGTTTTAAATAAAACTAGTTTCAGTAGAAGTTAAAAATTTTAAAATGGAAATTGCATAGTAATATGCTATTGTTATATTTACATTGTTTTTCTTAAACATCTATATTATTAATTATTGTAATTTATCCAAGAAGTCACTATTTGTTGGAATATTTTACATTGTAACGAATACAGATTTAAGTATATTTATTTGCAGTGCTTTTCTCTCTGGTGGTGTACAACGGTATGTTGTACTGGCACCGTTTCAAAGTTTGAGTTTAAATTCGAAAAATATGTCAATCTTCCTAATAAAGAAACAAAATCTATATCTCAACTCGCGAAAAATATATTCGAAACTCTACGTTCATTTTTTGTACATTTCAAACGGGGCATTCGAAGCTCTAAAAGTTCAATAGTCCAAGACTATCCCTCATTTGATGGCGAAGGGAGACATTAAAGCAGAAAGGAATAAAGATCTACTGAAAGCTGAAGCTGCTTCCCTCTTTTCTGTTATGAGTATACAATACGGTGAGTATACTTTGCAGGCCTATGTTTTGTGTTTTTTTAATCGATCTACTCAAAAACTAATGGTTTTATAGAAACACCTTAGAGCTGCGATTCAACTAACAATCGCAAAGATTCTGGTCCCTTGATAGAATTTTAATCACACAAGCATTAATTTTTATAAAATAGGTTGTCAACACTGACAACTGCAGTACTTATTTACGGGAAAACTGACAGTACTTTTTTTTATTATTTCGAATAATGTTTATTCCATGTTTGGCGCAGCTAGGTCTAATTGAATGGAAGCAACTTGAATTCTTGATTAATATTTTTAAAAATGGGTTGGTAACACTGAGCTACTGCACCAATCAAGTCTGTTCCAGGTACAATTGGCTAGTCTAGCCAAGACCTTTCCAACGACACCTCAGGCACATCACTACATTTCGTGGTTCATGATATAAATTTTTGGGCACGGGTTAACAACACTGAAAACGGGGTACTTGGGGACGCACAGTGCGGCCAATTCCAAAAAAATCTGGCCAAAAGTTAAAAAAAAAAAAGTAACTTGTTAGAATGTTGTGTTGGTTACAGAACATCTGTAATGGTCAGAAATTACTTATGAAAGTGTTTATTTCCTTTTACCTGTCCAAGAATAGGAGTCTCAAAGATACTTTTGTTCGATTGGAATCGATTGTGTTACTAAGGCAGTAAACGACGCACGTGTTGGAAGTTGTATAAAAACATTAGATTGAAGCAGATCATAGTCAAATAAAACGGAATCAACGTCTGAAAGTACGTAGAATATCTAAAAGAGTTATGAAATAATAAATTATTAGTGAAACAATAATTGTAATTGATTTTTATGAATTGAAAGCGTTAAAATATGGTAAGTTATTATGAAAAAATTATGTTGCTCCGTGTTGGTCCGCTGTCAGACTTATTTTAAGTTATAGTCAATGTATTTTCTTCAATATAAAAATAGCCTTTTTTTTTTTTTTTTACAACCACATACTATATAGCCCCATGGTCACTGACTGACTGACTCACGCATCATAATTCCCAGGCCAAACTACTGGAGCTAGAAACACCAAATTTAGTATGACGGTATATTATCACTGGTAGGTTAAGAAAATGTTACAAAATATATCCAAAGACGCCATCTTGCATCCAAAATGGCAGACCCCAAAAACAATTTTCCGCAATGTTTGAGCTAGACATACGAAATTCGGCATACAGTTGTATCATGACGAGTTGTTTAGGAAAATAGATATTACATTTTTAAAAAGTTGCCACCTTTCATCCAAAATGACCGCTCAAATACCCACTTTTCAAACCACTGAAGCTAGAGAAACGAAATTTGGTGTGAAGGTGTATGACCAAGAGTAGGTTACAATAAATGGGGCAAACCTTCCCTATGGGAACGCAACCCCCACGGGGACCTGGTGGCAGCACCTTTAGTGAAGCAAAGCGAGTGAAAGTTATATTATTAGAATAAACGACTAAATGAAAAGCGAAAGATAGAACCCATCTTTCAATGTTGATTTTCATAAATCTAGGCTCAAAAGAAGAGAAATTGAAATACATAGGATAAGTGTTTATATTTGTGTGTGTATGTGTGTGTGTTCGTGCCATATATATATATATATATATATATATACAGAGAGAGAGAGAGGCTTGTCAACTGAAGTTGTTAGTTTGCTATTGGCTCCAACTAACTGTGAGAGTTAGTCAAGAAGATGAACAAAACTATGTTTAAGTTCAGAATATTCGGCATCAGAAGACACTGATGCATCTATAAATTTATCGCCTGACGATGAAACCGATTGTTTTTGTAATTGCATTTTTAATACAATAAATTGATTTATCGTTATAATTAATAAAGAACTAATGTTTCAAAAATTAATTTTATCGTAGTTCCGTTATTATATAACACATCATTTGCAAATATATTTATTAATTATTGCTCAATTTACATCCAATCAGGAAACATTTATATATATAAAAAAAACTTAATATTTCATTTAAACAAAATATCATTTAAGTATACGCTAAAATGTTAAAATATTGTTAAGGGGGTTACATTTTGTAACTCTGACTTCAGATTCGTAATCAGCGACGCGAAAACCCTCGAGTACAGATTTTGAGATCATTTATTTGAGTTTGTGACTTTGGCCAGCTTTTCTGGAATAGACCGCACTGTGGGACGGGAACACACACGTATGTATCTATTGTGCCAAATAATGTTTGTACCAAGTTTGGTGTTCTTAAGTCTAAAATGATGGCAGCAATTAGAAAAAAGTGAGTTTTCTAGAAAATATGTTGGCAAAACTGATAAATGAGTTATGTGGAGACGTAGACACACTCGGCGATTTGTATTGTGTGGAATAATGTTTTTGCCAAGTGTGGTGCAGCTAGATGTAACTGAATGGAAGAAATTTGAACAATTGATTATTAAAATGGGTTGCCTGCATAGAACTACTGCATCAATCAAGACGGTTCCATTGGCCCTGAGCTAGTTTGACAAGACCTTTCCAACGACATCTCAAGCATCCCCCTACACATTATATTTCCTGAGACTTAATTTCTAGGCCCAGACGGACAGAGGGACATAGTGAGCGTAATTATAAAGTCCCTTTAGCTATAGTTTCGCTATCAAGGGACCTAAAAATTCACCTCAGGAACTATTTAGACTAGAAAAATGTTTGAAGTGTCGTTTGAAAGGTCCCTGCAAAACTTTTGCAACGAAACGTAGATCATTTAACAGGACGCTTGCTGCTGAAGGCTGTCATAGCACCTGAACAAAGTCCCCCGACTGGGCTCTACTTCACTTGATTCCTTATAATTTGAACAACTGTATTATTAGAATTATTTTTGTGCTTCCTCTTTTCTTTTGAATTTGGATTCTATTTATGATCTTTAAGCAACTTTGGCTCAGACCTTGATAGGGGAGGGGATGTTAGAAGCCTGCCAATAGTGTGGTTGTTTAGAGCAAATATTAGCCAGAATCGTGACATGCTGGATTAAATCGACATATTTTGCATACCCTCAGTACAATCAGTTTTAGGAAGGTGCCCGATTTTTGGTTCCACCATCTTGAAATCGGACGCCATCTTTATTTTCTTCAAGATTTTACGACTTTTCTTAAAAAATCGCTGATTATTAAAGCCCGGAAGTTCAGGCATTTATTTTGTTTGAAATAGGCAGGCAAAAAGGCATTTTTCATTATTGAAATAGGCACTTAAGAAAGGCATTATATATTTTTTTAAATAATATTATTTACAATAATTTCTTTTTATATCCTATATTATGCATCGAGGGTGAATCGAGAGACCTTAATTCTACAGTACATCACGATGTTTTTTATTGGTTCCATTTCACTACAAGTCTTTCTTCAAGATTTCAACACATATTGAACCTTTTGTCACTGAGAACTGTTGATTTTTAAAATGATCTCTCAGCGTCCACAGAAGTGAAAGGAGCATATATAAAGGAGAGTGATACAAGGTGTTACTGACGGGCTCATATTAACGACAGTTAAATGTTCACATTTAAGAACACTGCATATGTTTTTTCCCTGGTTCTTATGAACACATTTTGCAAGGATGCGTTTGTCACTTAGCTCCCTGTTTTTCTCCTATAGCTCAAACATTTTCTTTTATAGTTTCTCCCATAATGTCCATCGTGGTCACTGGTTTCTACATTCTTTTTTTTAGTTCACAATGTTTCGTGGTGTCATCAAATCTTGGAACGTCAATTGAACTCATTTCCCGACGTCATAGAGTGATGAAATTTTGCAGAGCGACGTAAGACCGGTGACAATACAATATTCCAATGTTACTTTCATATATTTATATATTTTAAAAGCATTTTTTTTTTAATTCTTAACTTCTTTATCCTAAAATAAATACTAGCCTGGATTTTCCTGGTTGCAGAACACTTTAGGATTTCGGTCACAAAACATTTAGCTTGAGAAGATGTATCCAAACATCGAAATAAGTCGAAAAAAATAATAAAAAACTTTTTTAAGACATTCTTTTCTTAATCAATTCGTACCAAAAAGTAAAAAATAGAATTCTGTTTATGCATGACTAAATAGAAAAGAATGGGGTGCGCCATTTAAAAAATTAATGAAATGACTGTATATGAGAGAGCGCCTCATGCTTTTATTTTTAGACATGCATAAAAAGAATTATATATATATATATATATATATATATTTACTTTTTATACGAATTGATTAAGAAAAGGATGTCTAAAAAAAGTTTTTTTTCGCCTACCTTCTCAAGTTTTGTTATTGATTCTGGCAACACAGCATAGTATACGTAAGCTATCAGATCATCAGCCAGCGACAGGTCTTAATGCTATGAATTGTACCAGAATTTCAGAAAACACAACCAGTTAAGGAGTGGCGGGTTACGGGGTCAGCCTAAGTACTTAAATTATTATCCCTCCTTACGATTTTCTTCCTCTAGATGACAGTTTGAGGTGAAAAAAATATCGTATCTTAATTTTTGTGTGTTTATAATGCCAAATTTATTTTTAAATATTTATTAAAATACATTAAAAGGCAGAGTAAGATGCAAAAAAGGCAAAATGAAAACCTGTTTTAAACGCTCCCACGATGACTAGAAAAGGTTACCTATTATTTGTATGTTAATAATTCGTAACAGAAATGAAAAGGGATTTTGCCAAATTTCAGGGTTCTACTAATTCTCTCTCCAATAGTAGAGTTTACAGCAAAAAGTGTTCGAATACGTTTTATTTAAAACCAAATTTCCTACAATTTGAGTACAATAGCGCTTTTGTAGTTTTCATAATTTTCGAAATACAAGTTTTCAAAGTTTTAATTTTTTATAGGTTGATATATGAAGCTTTAATACCGGTAGTTTGTTGGGTTTTGTTGAATATATCCAATGCAGTTCTTGTATAGTTCTTGTACAAACGCGGATTTGGGTCCGAACCGTGTCTGTGGGAGTGTGGGTTCCTTCAGGTTGCGTCCAGAACGGACGGCGTGAAGCTCAATTAGCTTTATTATTTTCTGACAATACATGACAGTACTAAATTATTGACACAGGTATACAAATAGTGAGAAATAGGCATCAGGTAGTTTACATGGCAAATACGTCGATTCATAGAATACACTACAGCAATGTTGTTGGACAGAATAAGTATTGTTTATGATACATGAGAAAGGCCGCCATTGCTGCTGCAAGGAACTCGGTGACAAAGATAGGATATGCTTAAGAGAAGCGAGCCACAAAAAGCTCTTTACTATCTTTCAACACAACTGCGATGGACATAGGGGTGTCATCCACAAACACAGTAGTACGGACAAAGTTGGATTGAAACAAATCACAAAGCACTGATAAGGTTTTCTTAAGTTGAAGCATTGTCCACTGAGGTAAGCTGTTTACGGTGAGAGCAGACTCTAACAGAAAGCTCAACGCTGTAAGCGGAGCGGCCCAACTGATGTAGCCAGCATTGACTGTTCGAAGACGGGAAGAGGTTACCGAAAATAGCGTTAGGGCAAAGCGCAAAATATGAAGATCTTTGGGCAAAATAGACACAGTTATTGTTGACACTTTAACTCCCAGGTAAACGAGTTCTTTACTATGCACTAATATACTTTTGATAATACTAAATGCAAGTGTAGAGTAGCATAGGGTGGTAACTGCGTGATTTTGGCCCATTCTACTCACCTTGGCGGAAGCAAATTCGACACAGAAGACGAAGAAGGAAGAGCACTGCAAGGCTGGGCCGTCAACCTCTTCATAATCTTGTTGATTTTTATGTGGATCCTTTCGGCGATCCGGTCCAGTACGAAGACCACGTTCCTGACTCGCCTATTCAAATCACAGATCCTATCGCCGACCTCCTACTTGAACTTGACCTTGACCAAAAAGATTTACAGTGGCTTTCAGACAAATCACACTTGATGATCTTGTATTTGGCCCACGCTCGCAACGTCGATGTTCTTCGCGACCTTCGAATCCAGGAACCCTGAAACGTATCACCCAATGATTGGGAATTCTGGAGACAATCTATTCATGAGCTCAGCGAAATCCAACCTGCACCTGATGTGGATCATCCAGAAGATTCCTCTCCCGTTGAGGAAGATGAACCAGGGACCCCCGGAGATTCTGCTTCGGACAGGGAACTTTCTGAAAATTGGAACCTCTCTTTCACAGTTCTACAGTTTGCAGGTCTCTCAATCCTGACATATTGAAGCCTTTTTCGTCCCCTGAGGAATTGGTCACCGCATTTCCTTCATATCATACTCCGCCGGCTAACTGTTCCTTTGCCATGCGTGGTACTCCTCGTGCGCTCTTACTAATTCTTGAGAACATGTAGTCAGCAGCCATCTTAGAAGAAGTTCCTCCCCACTTAATAGTGAACTCCTTTCCTGTTTTTGCGACCGAGAAACCAGATGGCAGCGAAAGGGTAATATACGACTGCCATGATTAGTTCCTCTACTATTCTTCCCCTCCAGTTCATTAACCACGCATCACGAACTTGGTGAACAAAGAGTCAGCAGAAACTGCTTTTGCCAAAATTGACCTCAGAGACGGTTTCTGCCACATTGCCTTGGCCGCTTATAGACGGTACTAAATATGGGTAAAGATACTTTCGTTTTAAGAGGTTAGCAATGGGATGGATATTATCGCCATTATTAATGTAAACGGCCATGCGAAATGAATTAAACTTCCTCCTTTATACGTGTGCCTATATAGTGTGTATTATAAAGACACACTCCTTTACGACTCAGTGCCACAAATGAAACACGCAGTGTCCATAATATGCAACTCTACACTTTGCAGTTAATATTAAGACACGTGTATTACTGCCTACCAAGGAACTCGTTTACCTAGGAGTTAAAGTGCCAACAATAACTATGTTAGTGTCTATTTTACCTAAGTATCTTCATATTTTGCGCTTGCCCTAACGCAATTTTCGGAAGTCTCTTCCCGTCTTTGAACAGTCAATGCTGGCTACATCAGTTGGGCCGCTCCGCTTACATCGTTGAGCTTTCCTCTAGTGCCTGCACTCACCGAAAATATCTTTCCTCAGTTGAGAATGCTTCAACTTAAGAACACTTTATCAGTGCCTTGTGATTTGTTTCAATCCAACTTTGTCCGTACTATTGTGTTTGTGGATGACACCCCTATATCCATAGCAGTTGTGTTGGAAAATAGTACCGAACTTTCTGTGGCTCGCTTCTCTTAAGCATATCCTATCTTTGTCACAGAGTTTCTTGCCGCAGCGGTGGCGGCCCATCTCATGTACCCTAAAGAAACGTTATGTCCGACAACATTGCTGTAGTGTATTCTATGAATCGACGTGTTTACCATGTAAATTACCTGATACATATTCCTCACAATTTGTGTACCTGTGTCAATAATTTAGTGCTATGTCGTGTATAGTCCGAAAATAATAAAGCTAATTGAGCTTCACGCCGTCCATTCCGGGCGCAACCTGAAGGAACCCATAGTCAATGGGATCCCTGTGGAAGGAGCATGGGATATGATATTGTAAGGGATACCTATCGATCCCAGGACTATGTCTCGGGATCACAGAGGGTCTCATCAAAGATCAGCAGAACCAGAATTATAAAATTATAACAAACAAACAATGCTTATAAGACACTGCTTACTCATGAACAAGTTAAATAAAAACAAACATACGTAACTTGTTATGTACAAGAAATAATGAAGTGTCAGTCAATATTTATGTTAATAGCGCAGAAACTTTTCCGGGCTGTATGAATGGAATACAGGAACCTCAGACTGTGCGGGCCAGCAACTCCCCAAGAGAAATGCTGACCCACACAGTTGTTTAGGCTCCTCAGCTCCCTAGAAGGGAAAAGTTAGATTCAATATATAGAAGAGAACTTTTACCAACAACACAGAAGAAGAGTGATATAGCTATAGTACCTACACTCTTCCAGGGCAGTCATAGGAGTTGACTGTCAAGACATACGCATACAAGAGTCCTTTCATACAGTCCGGTGAGTAGAATGGCGCAAGTTTTATTTTGTACATCTTTCTAGAATGAAAGCAAACTATCTGAAACCTACTTGTATTATCAATGACTACATCCTTTCCCAGTACCTAAATCGCCTGAGCCCGTCAGAGGGGGAAGGCAAACGTGGTGGAGATACTGACTTGAATTAAGAAATATCATTCTTTCTAAATTGTGACTATAGGACATCTGAAATTCTTTTTTAAATAATTTTGTCTATCACATCCTTGAAATTTACACTTATAAAACTTCATACATTTAAAGAGACAATAACACAGCACTTCTGTTTTTTTTATTTGGAGTATTATAAGCAAACATTTCTTTTTCTCGTTTCTAGACACAGCATTATCTGGGAAAAATGCAAGCTTTCTTCAAGTCATATTACTTAATCTGCCTACACAAGTCAGCAGATATATGGCACGCATAACATTTTCTTCTCGTATGTTGCACTGATTTTTTTTATCCCCCCCCCCCCGCTCTTATGTTTCTTTGTTTCCTGTTTCCTTAGTAGGTAATAGTGATGACTAGTTTAAATGAGATCGCATAGTTTATAAGTCAAGGTAACCGAGGATATATATATGTGTATTAGTATTACGTTTTTTTATTATTATTTTATTTTATTTTTGCAACGAAGCATACACGGCGTATTTGTATATTGTTCTTTCTGCATTGACAACTAAGGGTTCTTCTAACACAGTAACATGCCGCAAATGCGTAGTGGACGAAACGTGAATGAGGAGCACGATGGATCTCCTGATATCACACCTCAAACGTCCCCGACACAAACGCCGCGAACATCGCCGGTGCCACCAAATTTTCACGCACCTGCACGTCAAATTTACCACCCACCAATGTACAAGCAAGGACAGAATTTTGAGGAATTCTTGGCTAAATTCGAGCTGATAGCCCAACTTAACGGGTGGACAGACACCGAACAGAAATTACGCTTCGGGGTATCTTTGAGTCACCTTCCTCTCGATATATTCCTGAGTCTCTACAAAAACTCAGAGTATGACAACATGTCCTTTAAAGAAGTAACTAGCCGAATTTCATCTGAATTACGGCCAACAAACCACTTTATGCAAGTGGACATGATATTAAATTCGAAAATACAAATGTAGGATGAGAACCCCTTACATTATTTACTCAGTAAAGAAAAGCTTATAAATCAAATATGTCCAGAAATGTCACTGGAAAAGAAAATATTCCACATCATAGTTGGTCTTAGGAAAACGTTCCTGGATCAGATTTCTTTGCAGAAATTTAATTCTGTAGAGGAACTTAAAACCAAGTTACATTCATTACTCAATCGAGATTTTTTTGTTGCAACGTCACGCAATGTTAGAATTGCAATCAAGCCATAAACAATTAATGGATGTATATTTACAGCCACAAGTGACACAAAATTTTGGAGGACACGTACAGCAAGGCAATGCCACGCCATTCACTCCAGTGAACCCTCCCACAGGGATGTGTTGGTCAAATACAACGCAACCAGTTCCCCCTACGGCATTTAATCCAATAACGCAATGGCAAGGGGTAAACCGACAACAAACATCTTGTAACCTACCTGATAACGGATTTAATCACATGTTACAAAGCAATACTAATGCTTTACAGAGCACCCAACAAATGGCGGGCAATATATCCCACTTTCTAAAACCAGGTGAACACACCCAGCCGATTACCCACTCTAGCGGACAAGTTCCAACTTCTTCGGAGGCTAGTTCGGATAATAAGAAACCAATGCATTCAGGAACTACAAAGTCACACAATTATGATTTGACAGTATTAACTGATAAACTGACAAATCTAACATTACAAGTTCAAGAAATGAGACTTGAAAACGTAACACGCCGAAGTCAAAGAGGACGGTCGCATTTGTAATGACCTGTCTATATCTATTAATGTGATAGGACAAGTTTCGGGAGATGCTCGCTAGATGGCTGCACCTGAACCGCTGTTAAAGTGAAGTGGGCAACTTTTTATGTTATTGTTTATTTGCATATTTTGTTAGGAATTTATTAGCACGTAATTATAAATCGTTGATCATTAAGTAAGAATTAAAGAGAAGATAATTCTATTGTTGACTATTAATAATGCAATATATTAAGTACACCAGATTGTTTTATGAGCTGGGTACGTAAGTAATCAATGTAAGGTAATTGATGCAGAGGTAATTGTATTATATTTTAACCCTCTATTAAATAAACTATTTTGTTGTGATCAATCGTCGTCTTTCTTATAGTTAGACGTAGTGGAGGGATTGTTCATGTCGCCCAGGCTGTTGCAAAGCGCCGCAGCGATTGTGGACATTCTCTCTTTAAGAATAGTTGTGTCACCACTACTGTGTAGCTTTGGGGCACTCTTTAGGTATAGCCTGTATCAAGAGAACGAGCCGCAAACCCTATGCGATCCTGAGAATAATAATAATTGATGTAAGTGAGTTCCAAGAGTTTACGACCGCACAGCCGCAACATTTCATGTACAATTGCTGTTGTAGTTAAAAGTAACGTTAAAGACGTACTTAGGAAGACGTGACAGAGGGACCTCTTACAGAATGGCGTCACAACATGGGGCCTCGTTGAATGATGATAGACGGATACAAATGGATTACATTTCAGATGATGAGAGTGAAACAGGAAATCCATCCCAGGACCGAGACAATCCTCGCACTCGAAAGGAAAGAAATTCAGATGAATTATATATGGAAGAAAGAAGAAAAATGGAAGAAAGATTAGATGAAAGGGATAAATTATTATTGAAAATTATGGAGGAATCTTTCGAAAGAAATATGCAACGATTAGAGAATCGTGATAAACGAGAAAAATTAAAAGTGGCAGAAAGAAATAAGTTGGAAGAAATGAAACTGAATGAAAAACTTCAAGCCATGGAAAGTCGGTTAAGCGAGAAGATTG
>JAGDQP010025083.1:12712-27250 GCA_022664845.1 Lepisma saccharinum
TTTTTTTTTTTTTTTTTTTTTTTTTTTTTTTTTTTTTTTTTTTTTTTAGTAATAGTAGTATTACTTTCTCGAAAATTTTGCTTATTACGTTTAACATTTAACAGGCGTATAGGCCTATAAGATTTCGGATTCGTTTTGACTTTATCTTCGCACTTATGCAGAATTATTAAATTTGCTTCTTTCCATAGCGACAGGAATTTCTGTTGTTTGATGCATTCATTAAATAGTCTTGCTAGATATGGTGTCCAAAGGTCGCGTTTTAGTTTATAATTTCGTTTTTAATAACATCAGGACCGGGGGCTTTGTTGCTTTTTAAGCTTCTGATTGCTTTTTCAACTTGCTCATTACTTATTTTTATTTCTTCCATTTGTGTTTCGTTTATTTCCTTGTTATTTTGTGTTCCTTGTCTTACTCTTCTATGTTCCGAATTGTTCTCTTCTTGATTGTCGTCTGGGAATAATTTTGTATAAAATAGTTCAATTGTTTCTCGCCAGTTTTTGGTGTAATTTCCTTCATCGTTTATGAGCGTATTTAGCACACCCTTTGTTTTTTATCTTTTTCGTTACGATTTTATATGGCATCCCCCATATGTCCTGACTAAGGTTTTCAACGACGAACTTCTTCCATGTCCTTTTCTTACTTTTTAGCACTCGAAGGCTTGCTTAGCCTCTCTATATTTGTTTAGTCTTATTACTCTGAATTAGTCGTTTCCAGCCGCTCGATAACTCTTTCTACTTGCCTTACGTTGTCTTTTCAATTTTCCTAACTTTTCATTCTAAAAGGTTCTTTTAGTTTTTGAATTTCTTATCTTTGGTGTTGCTTTTTTTATTGCTTTCCGTGTGGCCTCCCCTAGCGACCCCCCCCCCCTTCCAAACTCTCCAAATCACCCCTCCACTACCTGCAGCAGTGTCAGATGTTCTTCAAATTTTATAGGATTCAATCTTTTTATGTACTTAAGTCTTTCTGTATCGTCGTCCTTTTCTATGTTCTCGTGTGTTGCTGGTCCGAACACGAAACTGACAGTGCCGTGAGAGCTTGATGTCGCATCTTCATTAATTCTCCTGCTTTGTATATTGTTAGAAAAGTTTCCCCTAATCATTGTGACATCTATATTGCTTTGCGCTTCAGCCCTACCCCTAAACGTTGGGGTTGTCCTTCTCGGTTTATGATGGTGAGATTGTGCTGGTTTATTAGCTCTTCAATCGGTCTCGGGACAGTGCCAGACAGTGATTTTGCATTAAAATCCCCCCAAATAATAATCTTTCCCTCTATTAACCCGTCCAAAATATTCTCTATTTTGTGTACAGAAATATATCTCTATAGGGAGAACTTGCAGTATACATTTACCACATTTATTTTTTCTTTACTCAGCCTTAGCTCCATGCACTGGATCCATTTGTTTGAATATTCCATTCGTACAAGTGTCTCTATTTGCTTGTTAAATATGACTGTCGCTACAATGGGATTTGGATCCTCAGGCAGTATTTTCGTGGCGTCGGTTGGCATTCCCTGTTGTTGTCCTTTATGGGTATAAGGATCCTGAATGCAAGCTACGTCTACTTCTTTTTCGCAAAAGATTCATAGTTCTTGATTTGCTAATTTCAATCTATCTAAATTTACTTGTACAAATTTGTACATTTTTTATGGTTGTCTGAAGTGGACGTAGCATGCTGTGAACTTCTCAGTATCTTTAAATGCTATCCGATCGTACGCTATTTCAAATTGTCGGTATACATTGTTGAGTTGGAACGTTTCATTTCTTCTTTCAAATGTTTTGTCTACCAATTCTAATAGATCTTGGGGGTCTGTTGGTATGTCGTTTGACCTCAGGTTGATTTTGTCTACCTCTTCAATTATTGGAAAGGTGATGGTCTTCCCCTGTTGTTGGACGTTTCGAGTTAGAATTCTAAGCGCTGCAGTTAACATTGCTGGTTCTTCTAGCCAGGACAAGACATGATTAAGATGTACGTTTTGATAAAATACCCTTGGATTAAAGTTGGGCTTGTTCCAAGACCCCTCAGTCACTGCCAGCTTTCCCTCACGGCACTCCTCCTCTTCTTCCACATAGTCAATTGCCGTTTTTTCTTCCTCTTCCTGAATTGCAACAGTAGTTCTCATCTTCAATTTTTCGCCTTCCTGATACCTTTTTCTATGTAGTCTCGGAATGTATGATTTTCAAGATCTTTTTTCTTTGGTACTTTACTTGTTATGGATTGCTCTGGTCCTTTTTGTTTTTCATTTTTCATGTTTGCTTTGGCATCCTTTGTGTGTTCTTCTGACGAATCCGATTCTTCTTCATTGGGTACTTCTTCCATTTTCTTCTTTTTCCATCGCTTTTTCTGTTTTTTCTAGTGTGATTAATCATCCTAAAGAGGTTTTTGTCCAAAATGATCATCTCAAATCTTATATGTTCCATTCTTTGTTTCAAGTTGTTGATCTTCTCCAGGAGGTGCCTCGGATTCGCTTTCCAATGTCCCATACGTATTGCCGGGATTGTTATTTTTAGCCGTTCACTTGCCGTCATGCATAATAAAAGCCCTTGCGTAGATTCCAAGTCACACTTCACGTGAGAATTTGATGTACATTATTTTGCATCCATATCTATTTACTGAAGTGTATATTTTCATATTTCTGTTTCCTTCTACATCTATGTCGAATTCATCCATGTCCTCGAGGTTGAAATTGTCGTGGGGAAAGCGCCACCGCCTCGGCGAAGCCCCTTGGAAACGTAGCTAATTTCGGATTTATATAGTGCAATATAACTTGATTTAGTTTGTCCAATTCAATATGTCCTAATTTTTTATCTATAAATTTGTTTATTCAAACTGGTTCGCCTTCAATTAAACAATCATTAAGGATTTTCACTTTTTTATTGATATATTTTAATAATGTATTTAAGCTTCTTTTTTGTCTGCACGGAGGATTTCGTTTATTTATAGCAATTTTCTCTAGCAAGTTGATTTGGCTACAAGCCATAGTCATACTTGTCAATTGTTCATTGCAAGTTTAGTTTGTATTGTATACATTCCTGTTGTGTTTTGGCTCCGCATTGATTTCTGCGTGAGTGGCAAGGATTGCAAACCTTTTTTTATCTTTGTTTTTGCACTCAGTTATGGTCTTTCTCATCGCATATGCCACATCTGCCATCGTTTGTACGATGCCCTACTATATTACTGTAGTCATAGCATTTTATACACGTAGTGACTACTAAATAGTCCTTTATATTGGTTGCATCGTAACCAATATAAACCCTCGAGTTTTTCAGAAGTATCTATCTTACCGTTCTTGGGACCTCGAAGACAAGGTGATAACCTATCCTGGTTCCTTGGTCCGGTCTTGAAACGTGGTTTTATTAGTTGTTTTTGTTCTTCGGTTAGATTTGATAAGTTCCTCTCCAATAATTTCACTATTACTTCCTCTTCCTTCATTTCTGAGGGTATCCCGTAAATAACCATTAGCGGATTTCTCTTTTCGTTACTGTTAATTTCGCGAAGTTAACTTCCATCTTCATACCTGGCTGGTTCATTAGTTTTTCTTCAGTGTTGGGTAGCCATTTGCAGAATCAACGATGATCATGATCATCCTTCTAGAAAGGCGTTTCTTATTTTTAAATATTCTTCTTTCATTCTCTTTGCTGCTTCCTCTTCTTCTTACTCTCTGAACCTCTTCTTTCTTCTCTCCTTCTCATTAAGTTCTTTTGATGTACCAGTTGGGGTGCCAACTGATGTCAGTTCCATTTTCCATGTGGATCCACGCCGGCCGGTCTTCGGCGGTAGGCCAACGGCTCGAAGGTCCCGAGCTCGAGTCCCGGCAAGGGCATGGGTGTGAATTTTAATAGCTAACGGGCGGATCGTGACGGGCCGAAGTCCAAAGTTACTTGACTCAACCATATAAAAATAATGTTTGCCGAAGTTTTTAACATGTGGGTCCACGGCCCCTTTCCTGTATCCCTTCAAATTCCCTGGGGTTGAAGTTGATGCTTGGACTACTGTTGGTGGTTCTTTTGCAGTTATTTCTTTCTGAGACGCTTCCCACTCTTCGTTAACTTTCTTTATGTGTTTTTCATGAATTTCTCTGTCTTCTTTTACTGATCTTTGTTTTGCTATATTTATCTCTTTGCGTTTTGCCTTCTCCATCCAACGAATACGAAAGGGGTTATTTTGGTTCACGTCATGGTCGCCCGATGTTAACTCTTCTCTGTACTCGGCTTCGTATTTCCTTAGCCCGGATTTTGTGATGTCCGTATAATCGAACGATTTCGGCATTTTGTTGATACTCACTATTATCACTAGTAAAAAACACAGTATATGGCAGTTCAACTGCAATTGATATTAAGGAAGACGACGTTCCCAGGACCACAGATTGAGGAACACAACCCCCGAAAGGCCCTCAGCCCCACAGAGGAAAGAAAGTGGGAGGGGAGAGGAGAGGGGGCAATTTCTGCCGCGTTTTTTGCGACAAAAATTGGGGGTCATCACCCCCAAAACGTCCGCGGCTAGATTCCGGGCCGGGAACATCCCGGGGGGCAACACTTCCCAATGGGGGACTTCCCCCAAGAACCTCCCGGTCAAAAACTAGACCGAAAAACATTTGGAGGTGTCCAGTGACCCCCATGCGTGAGGTAATTGACCTCCCAAAAAATCATACTCCCATCCCTAGCGACCCCGGAGACAGCCACTTAGCCCTCCATTGTTCCTTATATACACTTCACTTAATAACTTAAAATATTATTTCTGCCTAGTGACAGTTTGTCCTGCTCAGGGTCACCGGAAAACCAAGTTCAATTGCCTCGGCTAATATGGCTTCACTGATGTCTACGTGTATAACGTCTCTTAAAGCCCCATAAGATTAACATTGAAAGTTTTGAAACACAATAGCTCCTGTAAAAAAATCGTACATTGATGCCACTTTCACAATTGGTTCCTTATGTTATATGCAAGATAATTGTCTACTTACGATTGTGGTCCAATTCGTTCTCTCCCGAAAAACAAGCACCTTTCGGGAGCACACACGACACACGTCTTAACACTTTGATAGCCACAACTCAAGTTCCATCCTTACCACACCAAGAAAGCGATTCCTTTCTGTCTTGCGCTCAGAGAACAACGCCTGAATTCCAGCACCTCTGCTGCTAAAACTTACAACGCCTCCAGTGGCTCTAGTCAACCGAGACTACCCATCTATCCTTGTAAACAAACAGATTCGCCGTACAACCTCACACACTCAAGCCACTCAAATCTCCAACCCACCGGCTCTAATCACCCAGTTCCATAATAAACTAACCAAGGTCAAACAAATCCTACACTCTTATTTTCACCTCCTCCAATCTGACCCAGACATAAGATCAGTATTCCCAACCAGACCGTTATTAGTTTTTCAACATCTGCCTAATCTTAGAAACCTCTTAGTCCGTACGAATCTTTCCTCGCTACCACCCTAAATCGGCCACCATGTATGCAAGAAACTCAGATTTAAGGACTGACCCACTTTCATCACTTCACCGACAATCGCTGTCAATACTGCTAATGGCCAGTACACCCTCAATCCCAAGGGTACATGCCACACATCTAATGTTATATACATCCTTACCTGCAAGTTCTGTGATGCCTTTTATGTGGAGGAAACATTTAACCCTCTGAACTTTCGTATTAACAACCATCGTCACTTTGGCACTATCAACAAACCGGATGCCCCAGTCTCCTTTCACACCGAGCCCCACAATACTAATTTTGATCTGTCTTTCGTGGTTGCCATAATCCACATATTAGCTCCTATGACCAGCACCTCAACACGCCGTCTGTGAGAGAGTGCCTTTATTCATGGTTTAAGCGTTAAAATATATCCTTAACCTTCAATAACTCTAAACCTCCCGTTTGCTCTGCGTTTGCAATACATTTCCAACCATGATCCCTCCCTGTACTTACACTCTATACAGTTGTTATTGTTCCAATCTCCGGTAATCTACGCGCTCCAGCAGTCGGTTGTTCTCCAAGTTTGATGCACCGTCTGCTACGTGTCGCCACTGTCTCTTCAATCTTGTACTTTGTCAACACGTGCACTTCGCTCTCTTCCTCTACACATGAATACGGGCAACAGTGCGCGAAATATCGTACTAACTTCTATATATGTGAATGTGTGTGTGATGTAATACGGAACATATAAGCTGTAAGTATTTTCCTTCGTTTTTCTCATAAATTTGCCGTACATATATATATAATGGTAAAACAGGTAGAAAAAGTATACTTACATGGTAGATTCTTGAGACAGCTGTACAATAACATCACAAACACAATAGAAAAGCAGTACTTTTCGCAAAAAGCGTTTTCAACTGGTAGAAGAGAAAATGGACAGAACGGACAGGTGCGGGACTGGTGTTAAGGAAACTCCATATTGTCAACAGAAGCAAGGTGACATTGTGCCCAGGTTATGGAGGCGGGAAAATGACTAAATGGGACGGAGGATACACCAAATGGAGAAGAAAATACGAAGGCTACTAGAAACAGGTAAGGAACTTCTTGAAGGAATAAGAGGGTACGGAATCAGAGAGGAGAGGGAAATAATAATAACCATGAAGGGGAGAACAAAAAAAATATTGAAAAATAGAATAAAAGTGCAACTTGAGACGGAACAAAGAAGAGAAACGAAGAAAGGGAAGACACTGCGCTGCAGGGAGTTACAGGCAGTTTAGGTTGGATTCATTGTTGGCGGAAATTATTGAGGTGTACGTCTGCTCTCATCTCTTTCTAACTGTGGAACGTGAGTCAGCGTTCAGGACTTTCAGGATTCTGATTCGAAAGGTTTCGTCAAAGGATACAGCCGTGATAGGAAGTTTTTTCAGGTATCGGGAGGTGCGGACGTTGAGATTTGGAGGTGTAGGATGGTTGTTGATGCGAAATGTTAGAAGAGTTTGGATTTCGCGAACGTAGAAGGCGGAACATAGGTTACAGAGTAGAAGATAAACGAGGTTGGAAGATATGCAACTGCTGGTGTGTCCGAAAGAGTACGTCTTGTGACTAACAGGATGTACGAAGGACAGACTGGGATAAAAAAATAGGACAGGCTTGGCAGCGGGGTCTATTGGAAATGCGAGGTTTGTAGGGTGGGAGTGGGATTGCTCCAGTTCTGGTGAGATTCGGAGGTCTGTAGTAGAATATTTTAGGGCACGACTGGAAAATTCTTACAGTTTCAGGTGACGCAGTGAATATGAGGTGTGCCAGTTCGAGGAGCTTTTGGAGGGTCTCAAGGCTGGGCTGGTACTGGGTAAGAAGATTGGGAGCGGCGGGAGTTACGCGGGGAGGTCGGTTATAGTTGGGATGATTACGTGCATGGTCCAGTTGTTTACGGATGAGGTGTTTCGGATACCCACGGTCAGTGAGAGCTGAGGCGAGGGTACTAAAATAGTTTTGGAGCACGTCATCAGAGAAACAGATGCAGGAACCCCGGACACCAAGAACGTATAGAAGAGAGCGTTTGGTATGGTATTGATGGGAGCTGTTGAAATTGAGATACTGCATACTGTTGGTAGGTTTGATATAAACGCCTGTCTAAGTCGATTGTTCTTGAGCCATATATCTACATTAAGGAAATTTATGTGTTCCCTCGAGGAGGACCAGATGAACTTGACGGGAAAGGTGCAATTGAGGTTTCGCAGAAATGTTTCCAGAGACTCTTGTCCGTGGGTCTAGATCCAGAAAATATCGTCGATATAGAGAAGCCAGGTGAAAGGTTTGGAAGGTGTGGAGTTGAGGTATTGGGTCCCATAGAAAGGTTGGAGTAGGAAGGGGCCATGCCAGTGCGCACGGCTGTACCATTGATTTGCAGGAAATTGTTGTTCTCAAAAGTGAAGTTGTTCATAGTGAGGACAAACTGGGCTAGCTGAAGCAGAAATGGTGTACTGGGTTTACTAGGACTGGGGCGTGTGTCGAGGAAGTGCTCAATTGCAGCGAGGCCATGGGTGTGGGGAATGTTGGTATAAAGTGATGTCACGTCGACTGAAACTAAGATGGTGTCAGGTGGGAGAGGATCAGAGATTGAATGTATTTTGGAGAGGACGTGGTTGGTGTCCTTGATGTAGTAAGGGAGGGCCTGGACAAACGGTTCGATATAATGGTGAAGGAAGGTGGAGATTCTTTCAGTGGAAGAGTCAATACTGGAAACGATGGGTCGGCCGGGATTACCAGGTTTATGCATTTTGGGAAGTAGATAAAATTTCGGGGTTCTGGGATTGTCAGGACAAAGTTTACAGACAGTGGAACGTGACAGCCCCTCATGGGGTCCTTGCGCTTGGAGTGCGGATTCTATCAAGGAAGGATTGGATTGGATCTCCCTCGAGGGGACTGTCAAAGGTAGGCTAGGAAAGTCGTTTGAGGGTTTCGGATTGGTAGTCAGAGTAATTCATCACTACCGTGGAGGATACATTGTCAGCCGGGCGAATAATGATAGTCGGATCAGAACGAAGGCTGGAGACAGCTCTTCGTTCTGCAGTGGTGAGGCTGTGATATGATAGGAACCTGTCGGTGTTTTGGAGGAAGGAAATGTACAGTTTAACATTGGGGTTTGGGGGAGGAGAGACTCTCCTCCTCTCGGCCCAAACCACCCTGTTTAACCTTTATACACCGGGCAGGGATTTGAACGAAATTGTAGACTCTCACGTTGGATGCCCTGGTGACTCCCTAATTATCACAGTGTAATGATTGATACCTCGTTGGAAAGCTTATGGAAACTGATTCTAACGAGGTAACACTTGTGCAATTCCTGCCCTATTCGTAGAAGAAGAAACAACAATCCTAAAAGATAAGAAAAAATAGTATTTGTGGACCCTGGCAACCCTTACAGTCACCCTACGCTGACAAAATAAAGCTAATGTGTAGGCAATACACTTGTGACAATAATAAAAAAAAATGTTCGCCATTGCTGCAATACAAAGCGAGATAAAAATTCAGAACGAAACTCATAGCAAAAAAATGTACTTACCACTACTGCAGACTATTTAACTGTCGATAACAGTCTGGGACGCAGAGTGGGACATTGCAGCCAGTACAAAACATCCAGGTATCTTTACGAAGCCCGTTTGTCGTACAAACTCGACAGCGTCTACGGCGTTCGAGTTTGGTTGGAATATGTTTCAAGATGTCCCTGGATAGATTGTTTTTGGCTACGCATCCGCGCCCTGGGACAAATTGGCGAGTGGGTATCCCCTCTTTCCCCAGCGCAACCAGTCCACGCATGACCTGCTCCCGAAACTCCAAATGCGTCAATGGAGCGTTGGGACATACTACAAATGAATTCACCAAAACGATGTTGATGAGATGGATCAACAAGTTCGTCGGCCACTTCCTGGTTTTTCTCGCTGCTGAGTACGAATTGGCCATCTAATCCGCCAGATCGACATATCCCATGTGCAAGTTGTAGTCATGTACTACATCAGGTTTATGGGCATCTCCATCTGCGGATAGGAATGTCCCGTTTTGTGGTGCAGCGTGCATATTTGTGAGAACATAAGCATCACGTTTATCCTTCCACTGTACTGCGGTAAGATCATCTCTAACGCATACATTCACGTCACCTTTCTTCATTCTGTTAGAAGAAAGATCACGTGGCATGTTCTTACGCCGAGGTCCAACCGTACCGCAGCAATAAATATTCAAGAGCCTTAGTTCATCAAACAATTTAGGATAAGAGAAGTAGTTGTCCATAAAATCTTTATGGTCAACTCCTCTACAAGTTTGTGAACTATGGTTTCAGACACAGTAAAAAAAATATCCGTAGAAGAACAATTCATTGAATTTGACATTCGCCCTCCCACCATAATACCACGTTATATGCACAGCCTTTTTTCATTATTCTCCGTATTACATACAGCAACAAGAATTTTGCTTCTAGACCAATTCAGTGAAAAGATATCTTGTCTTATATGGAACCAACCAGAAAATAAATGTAATTTACGTCAAATAACTGAGACTCAAAAAATTGCCCAACTTTGCCCCTCCCCTACTCCCCCATATAAGCAACACGTACTTTTGCAGGGTATTAGCGTGTAATGGACTGCTTCATTGCTTCACATTCCAATTTTTATGACTGAACCCCAAGGGGTAAATAGCCCCCCCAAAAAAACCTGATGCAAAAAACACGAACTGTACCCCCCTTCCCCGTTATGGTACCCCCCACATACATGAAATGCCGGCAATGCTCGTCCGCACATAAGTCACGAAACTCAGGAAGCACTGCAGCGCCTGAGGTTCATGGACATTCTGCCTCATCCTGCCTATAGTCCTTTTCGGACTTGAGTTATTGCTTTGCTAATGATCAGTGTGAAAATCGCTCCGTAAAAGTGTTATTTTTCGGAGCGAGAAACGCAGTGGACCTAAGTTGTAAGTACTCTATTATAATCCTAATTATCAAAGGAACATTTTGTGAAACTTTTAAACATGTGCGATTTTTTTGGGGCGAGATATTGACCATCGAAAGTTTGCATGTTAACTTTATGGGACTATAATAACCGAGAATACGTTGTCATCAAGAAGGCCACATCATCCAAGCTTTCTTGACCGAGGATTTCCGGTGAATTGAACTGAAGGTGAATCGAAGGTGACTATTGTTAGGCGAGATCTTGTCTTGAGTCCTGACGCCGTCATTGCCGTGGTACTTCTAAGTTCTTGTGTGGATACGTACTACAAGATTTTGGAGGGCTAGGGTCCGTATCTCCGGTGCCGTATGAGATGGGGGTCTGATATTTTGGGAGGTCGCTGCCCCTTCCCCTTCCCGAGGTGTTTGCGGTCCAGAATTTGACCGCGAGCATTCCGGGGGTGGACCCCCCGCCGACTTTTTCTTTTAAGCTGCCTCTTGGAGTGTCTGCTCCCGGATCTGCGGGACCGGGGTGGCCTTTTGGTATCTCCATTTAATTATTATAAACTTAAACTTACCTTAAGCGTAGTAAGTGATTTCGTGTGCGTAAACGAACGAACTATGGCGAAAGAATTCGATCTTTTGGACTTTACCAGAGAAGGACTAGTGAAATTCGAAAAAGAATTTAAGTCAGAAAACAAACAATCATCTAATAACCCGTTTACGTTAAGATGGCAAGATAAAATAAAAAAGAAGCTGATAAACACCAGCACACCTAGATCGTCCAGAGGAGAAAGAGAGTTAAGACAAAAGCACGTCGATGAAATATATGCTGAGTGGGAGAAGCTACAACAAAAAACTCCCAAATCACTGAGATCAGTAAGGAAGACTCGTGGATCCAGAAGGAGAGGAGATGGATTTCCCGCCTGAGCTAGATGAAGGAGCATCCAGAAAAAGAATGAGAACGCCGGAAGAAGAAGAAAGAGTCAAAAGATACAAACAGGAAAAAGAAAATGAAAATCTTAAAATAAGAAATGCATATCTGGAAGGAAGATTAGAGGAGTTAGAGAAAACCAGAGAGAAATTGGAAAGAGAAAACAACAGGTTGAAAGAATTTGAAACTAAATGAGTAATATGGCAAACAAAAGTTGAGGAAAGGGAAATGGAAGTGGAGAAATATGAGCGAACAATTAATGAGCTGAAGGAAGACACAATACATAACTCTGTAAAAATAAAGGAGTTGGAAGTCACAATTGAGCAGACTGAAAGAAGAAGAATCGAGACGGAAGAAAAGTTAACTCTGCAAGAAGAAGAGATACGCAACTTATATATGGAAAACGGTAATCGAAGAGCGGCAAAGGAGGCGCCGACTCAGACACCAATGGTTACTTTTGCAGAAATGTTAAAAAAGGATAATACTAAAATTCCGGAGAAAACCAAGCTGATAGAGTCTACCAAAAGAAACACCAAACCCACGATAATGATCAAACCAAAACAAGGAGAATCGCTGAAAGATACAAGAATGAGGATAACTAAGTCTATACAGAGACAAGACAAAAACAATTTCCAAATGATACAAACAAAAACCGCGATTCTACTACAGATGGCAACTACTTTAGATGAGGAAAAACTCTTGAATCATCCAAACATGAAGCAGAATTTCGATATGACGAATAGAAGCGAAAGAGGAACCCGATGATGATAATCTACAGCATTCCGACGGAGATGAAGAAAGCAGAAGTGGTGGTAGAATTGTTGGTTAGAAACCTACAAGATATCACTGATGAACAACGTCAATTAATAAAACCACGATTCAAAACGGGCCCTAGAGGGCAGGATCGATATCATCTTGTGATTGAGGTACCTAGACAGGTTAGGCAAATATTAATACAGAATCCGAAAATTTACATAGGGTACGAGGTGACCAACATTAAAGATTACCTGGTGGTCACAGCTTGCCAAAAATGTTTTGACTACAGGCATATAGCAAATCATTGCAAAAACGATTCACGATGTGGAAATTGTGGCGACAAAAGCCACAAGAAAAACGACTCCAAAGAGAAAGAAAAAAGGTCTGTGTGCCTTGCTTTTCGAGGGGTAAGAAATGCGGGGGTAAACAAAATGAGTGTCCCCAATATAAATTAAGCCTCCAAAGGACGATTGATAGGTTTGACTATGGATCTTAGTCCAAATCAGGCCGAGAACCAGGATAATAAACAAAGGAAAAAGCTCCCCCCGTGTAAAATTAAAAGGAATCTGGTTAGTGGAATTTAACAAAAATAAAAAAAATGAATTTATCAACAATTGGTTAACCAACAGTTATACGAAACCAACAGATAATTACTTCACGATGAAGCTGGAACACATTGACCTAAAGGGTAGCAATCAGGTTATTCTTCATTTTATTAACCCCGAACTTAGAAACATTTCCCAGAGGATTTGCGCAGATAGTGGCATTATCCCATGATGTATTTGAGTTAGAAGAAATGAAGCAAGAAGAGTTGGAAATTTAACATAATGATTTCCTGAAAATATATTTTTCGACCAACAGGTATGGATGTGGCTTTATGCACATAAAATCAAGAAGGAAAACTTTACAGAGGATTTGGATAAGACATTAAATCTACTGTCTTACCTTATGGGAACTACAAGGAAAAAGATAGTAATACCAGCTATTGGAATGGGTTTATGGAGAACGGACCCATATGCAGTTCTGAAGAGAATTAAAGAATATGAAGACCTAATTAAACATGTAGGATTTGAAGTGATAATAAATGATGATTTACTCTTCAGAACCATCAACAAGGCATTGAATGAATTAAAAAATGACACATCCAAGAACATAGAAAACAGGGATGAAGAGGAAAAGGCAAATATGGATCCTTCAAGAGAAGAATTGGAAGAAATAAAGAAAAAGCAGAACACAGAGTTAATAGACGGACCATCAACAGCTGGGAAACATAACTCGAAGAAGAAAAAGAAGAACTGGAAATCTTGGATACCGAGACTGTACAAGAGAAAAGGAATAAAGAATATTAATCAAGATACAGAAGACATCGAGATGGAAGACAGAAGATCAAAACGATTGGAGAACCAGAAATGAAGAAAGCCAAGCTGTAGTAGAAATTTCGATAGGAAACAAAAAGGAGACTTGCTTTAATCCAAACACATTTTACGAGAACCTTAACTTAAATTACAACTTAACGAAATTGGAAGTACCTTTGATGCTGACAGCGGCATTACGAATAATTGTTAAAAATCTACATCCATCTGGAAAAACAATAACTTTCCCTATAATTGAGGAGGTTGATAAGATTAATTATGGAATTACCAGCGATCCACAAGATTTGCTTACATTAATTGATAAAGTCTTCGAGAGGAGGAATGAATCGTTCCACACGAATAATGTCTACAGGCAGTTTGTTATGGCATATGGAAGGATAGTCTTCATTCCAGCGGAAAAGTTTCCCGCCTGCTATGTTCACACTCGACGACCATAATCATCTTCAAAGTAGCCCAAATTAATTTGGATAGATCTAAATTAGCAACAGCAGAAATTAGGCAATTTTGCGAACAGGAAGAAGTGGACATAGCATGTATGCAGGAGCCATATACCTACAAAGGAAAACTGATCAATATGCCACTGAGTGCTGTAACAATACTGCCTGAGGATCCAAATCCAATGGTTGCGGTGGTGATTTTTAATCGGCAAATAAATACACTCGTACACCTAAAATATGCGGATAAATGCACGCTCTGTGTCGATATAGCAAGGGGAAAACATAAAATAACAATTGTGAATGTATATTGTCAATTCTCCATCCCGAGGGAGATCTTCGTCCAAAGGATAGAAGACATATTACTTGGATTTTTGTATAAGGATATAATTATTTTGGGGGATTTCAACGCTAAGTCTTCGCTCTGGCACTGCCGTGATACAGATGACAACGGAGAGATGTTCGAAGAGTTAATAGAAGAACATAACCTTGTGGTCTTAAACAGAGAGGGACAACCACCTACCTTTAGAGGCAGAGCCGGAGCGGAATCAAACATAGACGTTACACTGTCTAGGGGAGATATTTCAAATTGTATATTTAACTGGAGTGTTCATGACTATGCAACTACTAGTGCCCACAACGTCGTCCGCTTTAATATAGAATTCAACAGAAATGAAACTGATGGAGAAGATGAAAA
>JAGDQP010025084.1:1837-27250 GCA_022664845.1 Lepisma saccharinum
TATATATATATATATATATATATATATATATATATATATATATATATTACATTTTGAAATCCGTGCGTTATGTTTTATCCCCCCTGGCTAAAAAGTTTAATTTGCACACTGTTTTGCCTCAAATAAAATTCACATGTTATGAAGGTTTATTCGAACAATCCAAGAAAGCATTTTCGCTACTGTGTAGAAACTTTAAAGTGATTTTTTTATTTGTCTACATCGCTCGACGCCTGCGGATTGTATTTTCGTATCTCGATACGGCAATAATATTGAACTAACTACTGCGGAACTTTAAACAAAATACTATGCTGTAATACGCTAAAAACATTTTAAAAATCCTAAAATATGACTTTGTTTGAAATCCTAGAACAAACAATAAAACCTTATTTGAGTTTTATGGAATCTACAAAAATTCGGAGCTTGGTGATAATAATCGCTGTATTTGTACTTACCATGAGATATAATATAGTTAGTCAATCTATGTAATAGGAAATGGATTTCCTCCTGGATTTGAGTTATGGAATATGCTTCTAGTTTTTAATGGATAAATCACTGTTTCGTTACGCATGAAATGCGATTCGAAAAACTTGCTTGCTAAGGGGACTGACACTTCTTCAATTCTTAATTTCAAATGCATCTTACTAGAGTTTTATCGGGCCAAGTAAGATGCTTTATACCACAGTCCATTCAATACAATATCACAAAAGAGACAATTTCAGTCTTTTCTAGAATGGACCGTAGTGTATTGATGTACAATAGGCCCTCATCGCCTAAGGTCTCATTACATCGGGATAAGAAATCCTTTGAGATTTCTTCCGGCAGGTTTTATTCCAAAGGCGATGACTCCCTTCCCGCCGTTGCCCTCGATGCAATGTCCCAGACCTAGTTAATTGCAGAAGTTTTAAATGTCAAAGACGATACCGACTGGAGTTTCAATGTCGGTATCCCTCACGTCCGAACCCTCTTTAGGAGCATATAGGATACATCTTGAATTGTCAGCGGAATACCCCCTGGTCTCTCATGGTGATCTGTCCTTATGGCAAATCATCAGAGAGACCAGGGAAAGAACTCTTCTGACAATTCAGGATGTTTCGTCACAAGCAGAACCGTACCGAAAGTTAAAAAACTAAAGATATTTCTTAGTAACAGCTGTTTATTGTTGTAGAACAATCATGTGTCAGTGGAACAGTTGTGACATCAACAATACTCAATCTTATTTTACATTTTATTTATAGCAATGATGTTAGAGTATTAAAACAAAGAATTTATTGCAATTTTTATTTTCAATTTTTAAGAATATGTTAAAGCAGCTGCAGAGAGGCTGTGAAGAACATGGATTGAAAATAGGCGCAAAGAAAACTAAAAGAAATGTAATAGGAACAAATGGATCCACAGCAAATATCAACAACAATGGAAGCGAAAAGGTGCAACACCTATCTGGTTTCAAGTATCTGTCAAGTAAGAACACGAAATACGAAAAAAATAACATCAACAAAAAAACATAGACATGAAGCAGAATGGATCAAGTCAGAAGATGCTGAATGCGGAAGTGCTGAAGAGAGTAACAATACTGGAGGTGATAAAGAGAGAGAAACTGATTAGAGCATTAGCTGCATATAGATTGAACATTAAGGGATATAAATAAAAATATGATAAGGAAAAACGAGGAACAAGACGAATCCAACACCTAGATAATGTGATGGTTGGTTTTCAAGTGTGCTGTGAATTCTTTTTAGAAGCAGTGACACCTCATATAATTAATAAGAATTAATTGCGTGATATGATGTAAGAGGGATGTCACTAATACTAATATAATTTACACGCTAATACATATTAGATTTAGTTTCAAACACAGTTCACTTATGTGTCAATAAATTTGATACGAGAGAATAATCTATCTTCGGCCCTTTCGTCTGTTTCGTATACCAAAGGGTTTATCTACTAGTTAGTAAAGCGCAAGCAATAGCCTGGATGTAGTAATTGATCGTTATAGTATACTTGTCCACAACGAAACGGTCTTTCGCTATACTGAGATATACATGTGATCAGAAGTTACGAATCTGTTTACAGCTAAATGGTCTCTCTTTCTATATGTTTAATTTACTTCTTAACTTTATGATTCACATCAAAAAGATCTCTCAAGGTCCCTTGACTTATAAGTACTTTATTGATGTTCAACTACTCACATCGAAAGGGTCTCTCAAAGCAGAATATTTCATAAGACCATCTAACCAGAGCATTGAAAGGTTACCTCTACTCAACTAATGGCACTATCCCAGGGGGGATGAAATTCCCCCCCCCCCTCTAACAATTATAGCTTTCTTTTCACGAACATACAATGAGACTGGTAAGGTTGCGTGCTCTAGTTATCAAAACAAAAATATGTTTTGTAGACAAAATTTTCATTGCTGGTGTTACAGCTAGTACTTCCGAAAAGCTACATGGCAAAATCACTGACCACAGTTAAAGTTCATCACATAATAGAGGAAAGTAACCAAATTTAGCCTAGCAGCCTAATTTCACCCACACAAGTTTCTCAGTAGTTTGAAATTATCGGAGTCGATTGTCAAGTCCGAAGTAACGCACGAACAATAATCTCTAAAGATTTACGGGGTGCGATATGTTTCGTCACCTTTTGTAGCTTTTCTCCTTTTTGGAGTTTTGCAGTGGTTCCGCTGTGCTCAGGGGACCGAACTTTTCCAACGACACCAACAACTCCATGTTTAATAGGCGAATAGAAACTTTCGGGTCCCCATTTTTGAGGCCTTGGAGCCCAGATTAGATTTCTGACATCACCGCTGTGCTCAGGGAACCCGGACTTTTCCAACGCCACCATCCGCGTCCAACAATTCCATGCTTTATAGGCGAGTAGAAGGGAACCGAACCCAAATTTTGGGACACCATTTCTGGAACCTTGAGGCCCAGGCCCGATTTCTAACACCATCGCTATGCTCAGGGGACCCGAACCTTTCCAACGCCACCACCCGCGTCTAGTAACTCCATGTCTAACACGGTTTCCCAGCGTCATGCGTCGGGGGATTTTCATTGAATTTTCTCCATTTCTCTTTGCACTCACTTATGTGAATATATGACGCCTAAAATTTCAATAACATCGGAAAATAACTTCTCTGCGCTAAAGAATTAATTTTAGATTGTACAACAATGGAAAAATAATGGCTGTTATTACGAGAATTGTACCCTGTCTGGTAATCTCCAAGGTATTTTTTATCCCTCAAACCGGACAAGTGTTTTTTTTCTTCTTTTTTTGTTGCCGGAAGAACGTAAAAAAACTGGACTTTCATTTATTGCAATAAACACTAAATGATCAACTTTAGTTTTGTTGCTACATCCATATTTCTAGATATTTATTACATCGGTAGATGTCTCTCACAATTAAGAAAACAAAATTATACTGATTTCTGGATATAATATCTTTAATTAATCCAGTTATTGCTATCAACTTCTGATTATTATAGCCATAGACAATCAACTTCATTATTGATAATTTTTTTTAAAAGAATCAAATTCAAACATTACGACACTCTTCTCAAAGGTTAGAATGTCAAAGTTTTCTACAAGTACTTACGAAAAAGACAAATTACATATAAAATCCATTCTCGTAATGTCTAGGCATAATGTTTATTAATTTGTTTCAATTGTCCCAAAATATTTACTACATTGTAGGTTCCATTTTCATTTTATTATAGAGGCATATTACAATTTATAGACATGACAGGGAAGGCCAGTCGAGGTTGATGCTTTGCGATTGGCTGGGTGAGTGTGACGTCACTAGCGGGATACAAGCTCATCCAGAGAAGTAAAGAGCAAGAGATTTCTATTATATTTATTTTGCGCTCGATATCTGTCTAATGTATAGGGCGTATATTGAATATATATGAAGTTTATGTTTGAAAACTCTTAACAAAAAAGTACTCAATTTCACTTATTTACACATAATAAAATTAAAAACAAACGTGACCAAAGCGTTCTTCCTAGTTTCACGAGACTGAAGCCATTGTGCACGTGCGTCTGAGGCCTACGGAAAATACAAAAAATTAGATATATTATAGGATTTGTTTTGTGTACTAATTAAAATCGGAAAGTAGTCGCATGTTAAACATTTATGTTTTTGATAAAGTAGTTTAAGATATTTCAAAAAGGAAGCTGTCTAATTTTGCATATATTTTTTTTTAATTTTGTAATTAAAATACAAAGTTACACACACTCCGAACTATATTACAATAAGTTTGTTACAAAGAAGTTACAATAAGTTTGTCACAGTTGTTGTTATTCAACATTTAGAATCTTTGGGAAGTTAACTTATTCCTCCGAAACACACTATATTTTAAATACCTTGCGATACACATACTTACGAAAGAAACTCCCGCCTTCTGTATTTGTCCCGCTCGTGACGTCACACCGCGAAGGGCAGCATGGGAATTCTGTTTTTCTCCTCACGCGAACTGGCCTACCTTCTCCAGCGTATATGTAATTACCTTGACTTGCCCCCTCACGTCTGACTGGCAATCGCCGCCCATGTCCGGTGATTAATGGCAAGATAGTGTACATGTTTGTATACCCAAATTGTGGCAACAAATCTCTTTGAAGGCCATAAAAATTCAACCATCAATCAGATCAAATAACAATTTGCAGCCGTCAAGAGGGCTGAATCAAAAACGTGAAATTAAGATAACTCTATCATCATATGGCTTTCAAGGCTTGCATAATTTGTATCCTGCACGCACGGCGTACCAAAATGTTGTGAAAATTGTTTTTCACAGTACCTTTCGGAACTGGTAACACGTGAGGCACTACGCATGACCTGACTTTTTAGGTAGATTTCGAAGAAAAATCTACCTATTGAGATCGGTACCATGTCATTTATACGCTAGCGGCCATAATTTTGAAGATATTTGAACCAAATTTTTGTTATATTATTTCTATGCTAAATAGCTCGGCTAAGTTTGTTAATGAGCAAAATAGGCCCAAGGGGGTGTTTGGGGAAGGAGGTTGAAATTTTGTAAAAATTATATATTTATTATTTATTTATTTACGTCTTGTTTTACATGGCGAAGTTAAGGCCCTTACGGCCTTTTCTACCACTGAACCATGAATACAAAGAGAGTAATTAACAGTTTCGGTAAACACTACTATAAGATGGAAGAGATTTATAATACAACGAAATTCATAAATGTGAACAAAATAAAGCAAATACTAAAAGAGAGGAAACAAAACAAAAACTTATCTACACTACAGATTTAAGATAATCTAAAGTTCACTAACCACATACACACACACACACACACGTACACGAAAAATATAGGTATAAATGCAATGCCATGAGCACCATGAGAATTTATATAAACTAACATTATCGACTTACAATTAAATTTACATTGACAGCTAAAGGGATACTAGTATCTATTTGATATAAATTGACGATTTGAGAGAATACTATTCAAACATATCTTAGTTGTGTTGCTCTAAGAGGTAGCTGTAAAGCATAGCTTTAAAACTTGTTAATGAAGTTGAGTCTCTGATGGAAATTGGCAGTCCGTCCCACTTACGGGATACAGAAACTGTGTAGGACTTCGAATAAAAGGATGAGTTATGGTGAGGAATAGAAAGTAAGAGGTTTGCGCCAGACCTAGTGTCACGGTTGTGATGATCGCTTAGGAACTTAAAACGTTGCAGAAGATAGGAAGGTTGCCGATCGCGTAGAATTTTAAATAGAAGCACTAAAGAATGCCACTCCAGTCGTTGTGAGACTTTTAACCATTGCAGTCTATTGAAATAAGATGTTAGATGATCATAATGTTTAAGATTAAATATAAAACGCACTGAAGCATTTTGAATGCGCTGTAGCCAGTACGTGTGTACATCATCCAGGTTGGCAAGCACTACGTTGCAATAGTCCACATGAGGCATTACTAAGGCCTGAACAAGCATTTTCTTAAGGGAGATGGGAAGAAAATTTTTAAGTCTGCTCAAAGAATGTAAAGTTGCAAAGGCCTTTTTAGAGACAGTACTAACGTATTCCGTCCAAGTTAGATGTTCATTACAAATAAGACCTAAATTTTTTACGGTGTGCGAGGAAGGAATTATTATTCCATCTAGAAAGACGTTGGGAGAGGAAGAAGAGTTAAGAGATGAAAGAATTGCTTTAGAAGCTATACGTAGACATTGAGATTTAGATGGATTCAATTTCAGACCGTTATCATTTGACCACTGAACAATTCTTCGTAAGTCCTTATTCAATTTATCAATATATGTGGGTAGCTCACTTGGAGAACAAGTTATATATACTTGAAAGTCGTCGGCATAAAGATGGTATTTACAATGCTGTAATACAGATGGCAAATCATTGATGTACAAGCAGAAGAGAAGAGGACCGAGTACACTACCTTGAGGTACTCCATGATGAAGAGTTCTCAAAGACGAGTCATTACCAGAAATAGGTACATACTGCGAGCGGCCAGTTAAATAACTTTGAATCCAATTTACAGAAGAGTCTGAAAAGTTGTAAAACGTCGATAAATTTGCGTATCAGAATGTTGTGATTTATAGATTGAAAAGCTTTACTGAAATCAAGAAGTGTAAGAATTGTTATGTTTCTATTGTCTAGAGCATAACGAATGTCATCTGTGATATGAGCTAAAGTAGTGGCGGTATTACGACCTTTCTGAAAACCTGATTGAAAGGGGTCAAGAAGGCTATGTGTTTGTAAGTAAGAACGAATTTGATCACTTACGACATTTTCTAGGGCTTTGGAAAGAGACGGTAAAATGCTAATAGGTCGGAGGTCGTCGGCACTGGTGATAACTTTTGTCTTAGGGAGGGGAAGAACTCTTGCAATTTTGCATAAGGTAGGAAAAGTGATGGTGGTAATCGACAGGTTAAATAAGTTGGTAATGGGAACAAGTACAAATGCCAATATTTTTTTAATTAATTCTAGAGAGATTTCATCTGCCCCTGTCGCTTTAGATTTTATTCTGTTGATTGCCTTTTCAACTGTCTGCGGACTCACGTATATCATAGAGAAAGAAGTGTGGTTTTGGGGGCATATTAATTTTTTGCTAGGCAGCCAGTTACTCTGCGTGATTGGTGGATATGTGTCACAAAAACGCTCATTTAGTGAGTCAGGTGCAATGTGCATAACTGTATCATCTACAGAATGTTTTTTACCTCTGATACCTAAAACTTTTAATTTATGCCACATTTGATTCTGATTTTCTCTGTTGATGATGTCATATGCAAATTTTAGCTTAGCTTTGCGTACGGCTTGGGTGCAGCGGTTTCGAAGCACTCTATAGGTTTCAAAACTTACCTGGGTAGTAGAGGGGTTGATTTTAAGATCTTTTCGATATTTTCTATAAGCTCCATCGCGACTAGCCATTAAGTTCAGTAGTTCATCTGTAATCCACGGAGTAGGAGGGCGAGAGACACGTTTTCTTTTTATGGGAGCATGAACGCTATAAAGCTGAAGAATTAGCGAGTATTGAAGATAGGAAAGTTGACCATCGACTGACGGGAACAAATTTGTTAAATGTCATGGTAAGGAGGCAGCATCCGCCAACAGAGCATCATTATCAATCTTGTTCAGTTCTCTATACGATATAATTTTCGGTTTAAACTTGGGTAATTTTATCGAATATTTTACGAATATAAGATCATGTCTGGAAATCCCAGGAACCGCAAACTGGCCAAATTTAAGAACTCTGCCCATGTTTGTAGTAAGAATTAGATCGAGAAGACTGTCACATGTGGCTGCATGGTAAGTAGGCTGAAGAGGGCAGGCAGAAAGATTTAATGATGTTATAGTATCCTTGAATTTTGACACTTCTGCCTTGGAGGAAAAAAGATCGAAATTTAGATCCCCGAGAATGAGGCAATGCTCGTAGAATGGTAGAAGTTTACTTATTTCTTCTTCAAAATTCCTGAAATCAGCTCGTGGGGGTCGATATGCTGCTGCCAGCAGGATTTTCTTATTCTCCACTTTAATTTCCAAGATGATATATTCGGTACGAAATTGATATGCACTGGGTTATTGAGCTAGAATTTTTGCATTTAGATCATTACGTAGATAAATTCCTACCCCACCCGCTCCCTTTGAAACCCGGTCATTGCGATAAAATTTAAAATTATGCAAACGTAAAAGATCATTTTTAATACTAGGCTTCGTCCAAGTTTCGCTAACTGCTACTGCATGTATATTATCAATTGAATTAAAAAGGATTTCAAATTCCACAAAATGTTTTAGTAAGCTTTGAGCATTTATGTGTATCGCATTAAAGCTGTGTCTGGAAATTTCATTAAATTCACTTTGCAACAAAGTAACAGTCTCTAAATGGCGAGAAATCTTTGGTCCCTCTACCTCTATCTCCTCGAATGCAGAGAATATATTACAAAATTTCGTAAATACAACAGAAATGTTTGCGTCAATAGAGTCTAACAAATTCGTCAGAAAACAGGAAAGAAAAAAGAAATTAAGAGAAGGTTGAACCCATTGTCAGTGGGGGAGGAGAGGGATAAAGCAACACCAGACACCGAGGGTGGTAAAAGATTCTTTACATTCATACACAAAGAAGGAAACAACTTCTCGTCTTCCCACAACAGGTCTGTACTAAGTTCGAGTAGACGAGTAGTATATCAGCCCCTGTGGAGTTTATAGGGGAACTTTGTCTGCATAAATTATTGTACTCCCTAAGAAGTTTACGGTGACACCAACAATTCAGGTGTTGCAGGGGTACGAGTGAGGGTGGGGGTGGAAATTCGAAATTGTTAAAACCATGTCTTGTGGGGTAACGTTCAAAAGCTCTTGATGATTAATCTCCAAATCAATAACTTGTTTCTCGATAGCGCTCATATTTCGTTAGGGCTATATAAGGTGGCGGGTTTCAGTGGGCATATTAATTTCAATTGGAATAACACTGCTTTCAGTTCTAATAACAAAAAGTTTGCACGGTAATTAGTTAACCTATTAGGGTAATTAGTTACCGTATTTATAATTTTATAACGAAAAATAAAACGATAAAAGTATATTTACTTAAAGTGTTTTTATTCTGCACTTGCCCCAATAAATTCAATCAAAAACACTTCAAAATCTACCTCAGCCTGTAGGCCTACCGAAAGGATTTTTTTATTTCACGCAAAGCACGCTCGCATTCTCTAAAGTTGTTTCCGATATCGATGGCTGCCCTTTTCGTGAAAGATCAACCACATTTCGTGTTTCTGTGAACATCGCATAGCAGGACTTTTCGCTTTTATCATCAGATGGTGATCTATCGTGCTTTGTTCGAAAGTATATTTAACAGCTCTTGGTGACTGTCTCTCATGAGGCCACATACATGGAACACTGTGCTTTCTCCGAATTTGAGTATATTTCCGGCTGCTCGGCCATAGTGTTTCTTTTACTTACACCACAGTAATAGTATCTGAAACAAAAGAAACTAGTGGGGTTTCCAATAATTTGCCATAGGTTTCTCTGTTACAGGCTACAAAAGTTACTGATGTTTTCACAGGAAGAGACTTTGTGGACACTCTGTTTAATTTTCTGTAGAGCCTTGGAGAGATATGTGAAATACTTTAATACTGCAATCATCAGTACTCAATATATCAATGTCAATAAATACAAAAGTGTTTACCATTGTCGCCAACTTGACTTCTAGCGTCATTATTTATTCATATCACTAATCACTCCAACTTTTAAAGGGAGGGGAGACATGGATGGGGAAGGTTCGATTGCTCCTCGTGAAAATATTGGAGTATCCCTTCGATATCTTAACAAATATGCATAAAACATTTTAGGAATATCTTGAGCATATTCTTGCAATCTCCCTGTTTAAGGAAGGTATCTAATAGCTATGCTGATCTGAATTTAGCAATTCTGGTATTTAACTGATGGAAACCATAAGGAAAACTAAGTAATTTTCTTTAGCTCCTGAATTAGCTCCCAGGTCCTCCCGATTAAGAACAAGATTCTACTGTACTATCCCGGCTCAGTAAATATTAATGTATCGCAAGGGTGGATTTTGCGGTCAAGGGATTTGCGTTAGGAGAAAATTGGCGACTTTTGCGGTTATAATAAATGTATCGTGGGTTTTGTGCTTGAATTTCTGGAAGTACAAGGACAAATTTTTGTTCGATAACTGCAAATCCAACGACCTGCAAACTTCCACATCTACAAACACCATGCCGGTTACCACAGGTATTGCTATTATATTTCCAATGTCGCCCCTGAAGTTACAGCTTTTTAAACGGTTATTGGTTTCTGAGACAGTGTCACACATTTAGTCAAGGCCTTTTTTAAGTTGAAAAAGTGAAATTAACGAACCGTTATTTCATTTTAATTGAAATTCTCGTCATTTAATGTCAACAACGAAGCGAGCGTCAATAACTTATGTAAAAGAGGTGTTAATGTATGGAAAATTTCCAGTTCAAACTAATTATGCATTTCCTGTCATATGTACTAGTGACTAATTCATACTTGATATGTTTATGCCGGGTGACTAACACATATTAATTCGCTATGAAGCATGACAAGGTGTTCAATAAGCTCTTATTGTATCATATAATTAGTTCATAGAATACTAGATTTTTACAATTTACATGTGGTAAATAAGGAGAAAGTTTTGTTGAATGTCAGTTGCAATGCAATTTTATTTAGAGGCACGTGTGTCGTTAGTAAGAATCAAATGATGCGTTCACAATGTACAAAAGGTAAACGTACTTGACTTATATATATGCCAGATATATAGATCTGGCAAAAGCCTGTTACATGTTTGAGGGAGTATATTCCTTGCTGAGCTCTCATCTGGTAGTAGGAAAGGAGAATGGCCTACATCTTTTGTGTGCGCATCACCCTTTATGTTTCCTTGTTTAAATATGTCGTATATGTTCAGTCTGAATGTGGGTAACTTCTAACTGGGAGAACATACGGACTGGTACCATGTAAGGTGTATTTTTCTACATACCCCATTTTCTGAAAGAGCTTAGGTAGTGAATTGGTGTACCATAAAAGAAATAAAACTAGAGAAACTTACTGTAATTGCATCGGCGCTGAATTAAAGAGTGTCTACCCCCCTAACCCCCTGGTCGAGAGGCTTAAAGCACGTGGTTATTGTACTGGTTGATACCCATGTGAACGAGTTCGAATCCAGAAACTGACGGAAATTTCAGCTTTTTCCCAGCTATCTACGATTTGGTCAATAGTATTCACATTCAAAATAACACAAATTATGGTGACGTTAATTAACAAATGCAAATGTTCTAATAATGAAAAAGATAACGTGGAAGATCCAAAACAATTACTGAATATCATCAGTAAGAATATTGTTACGAAATGCCGAAACGAGCTGCTCAGATTCTAAGGATTGCATCTACAGTTTCTGTTAAAGTTGCTTCTGAATAGGGGTGTTCAGAAGTACGAAGTCAATTCTTGAATTCGAAACACATTGCAACTGCATTGTGTTCTATTGAATGTGAACAGTATTTCTCAATTCGTAAACAACAAAAAATGAACATTCCGACGTGGGTGGCAAAAATCTAAAAGTTCTGGCAGTTTCTGGATTCGAACTTGTGCACATGGGAATCAAAAGTACAATAACCGCGTACTTTAAGCCTCTCCGTAACGAGGGCTACTCTAGACACTCTTCAAACTTCAAAACTGTGCCAGCACACTTTAGGGATAGCATTGATTATTAAAGTACGAAACAAACTATAGTTTTTAACTGCAATCAAATTTCAATAATCAACATAAAACGAAAATGGCAGGAAAACCTTTACGTTAGGAAAACCAAAAGCCTTTGAGTTAGTTGAACATGATCTTCTTCTTGCCAAAATGAAGCACTATAATTTTTCTACTATAAGTATTGATTCCTTCAAATCATATTTACAAGGTAGAGAACAAAAGTCAGGAGACTTTTCTGAAGTCTCCTGACATTAAAATTTCTGAGCCTTTGTCTCTGAAAAGAGGCGTTCCTCAAGGATCAATATTAGGCCTAACTTTATTTTCTTTGTATGTTTCAGATTTAGTTTCAGTTGTTAAAAACGCCCGAATTCACTGTTACGCAGATGACACGCAGTTATTTATTAAATCCTCACCAGGAAATATGAAGCGAACAATAGATATTCTTAATGAAGATCTGCAAAATATACGCAATTGGTGTAGCGAAAACGGGTTAGTCATTAATCCATCAAAATGTACCTATAGAGTCGTAGGGACAGCTACCCAACTTCAGAAACTGAAGACATCGGAAGTCAGAACTAAACAAAATTTAGTAACTATACCATCAAATATTCATCTAGTTTTAAAAACCTTGGATTATTAATGGACATAAATCTTAACTGGAATCCTCATATAGCTAACGTATGCTCACTTGCACTAAATAACTTAAGATGCCTATATAGATCACGTGACTGCTCACGGCAAAAACAAAATTGTATCTAGTACAGACACTAATTATGCCCTTGTTTAATTACGGTGATGCCGTATATGGCTCTTTCCTTCAAATCAACAAAGTCAGATCCATTCAAAAAGTCCAAAATTCCTGCAATCGGTTTGTTTTCAACCTTCGTAAATTTGAACATCTTCTTCCTGTATTAAAGGAGAACAATATTTTGATAATGTATCGAAGAAGGTTCTTTCGTTTCTGCTGCACAATTCACAACATCATTCACAAGAAAACACCCGCTTATCTCCATGGAAAACTTATCTCTAGGTCTAGTATCCATAATTACGTTACACGTAATAGGTCAACATATGACGTTCCAAGATTCAAACTCACACAAAAAACTCGATCATTTTCTGTATCAGCTGCGAAAGCCTGGAATTCATTGGCAAATACAATTACATGAGCAAAAACGCTAAATGAAACTCTTTTAAGTGTATATTTGCTTAATCAGCAAAGACTATGCTCTTCTACCAGTGATATTTAACTTCCATATATTTATATTGTGTTGAACAAAGGCACTTTTCATGTACGTTTTTTTTTAATTCGGTCTTTTTTCTAGTATGTAATTGTGTGTGGATGAGGGGGTTCAATTATTGAATGTGTATTTTCATTGTATGATTTTGACAAGGGTTAGGTGGAAGAATAGCTATTAGCTGAACTTCGCCTGCTGAAATAAAGGAAATTACGAAATTACGAAAATTTACTTGGATTCCGCCTATTTTGTTGTAAATATTGTTTGAAGCTTTATGGTGGTGGGCCACTTACCCTTGACCTCAATGTTTGATGGAAGGGACACGATTAACTATTTTTAGTTAGGGTAAGCACTCTTGGTTCCTTACCTGTAGCAGCACAAGGCGTTTTATTTGAACATTCATCATGATGACCAACACTTAGCTTGGTACGTCGTCTGTCAATATGTTGTTTTTGAACAAGTCACGAAACAGACCAAGGTTCCTCGAATATCAGCAAATACGAGGAATCCTTTTTTGTTCTTTATGTTGTATTATGGTTATCCACATATGGTTTGTTTCTCTTCTTCACTATTACTAAGAGAAACAACTGGATGTAGATGTGAAAAAGAAGAAACGGTTCTAATTAAGCTTTTGCGAGACAAGCATAACCACTACTCCTTGACCTTAACGCTGGCAATAACGCTCTTTAGTCATGTCTGTAAATCCACTCCTCCATGACCATGACAACACTAGTACCCATCGTGAGTGTGACTATAGACATAAATAATTGCATGCTCTGTACCTCACGCAATTACCTAAGCGTAAATTTACTGTCAAACGTTGTATTACGAAATATTATGGTGGCAGCACTGTAGTAATACACTATTACATGCTTCAGAGATCATCCACTCCAATGACTTCTTTTGTTACCTCTGATCGTTTTAGATGTTTTTACATTTTTTTTCTTTAAAGAGAATGGTTGCTAATGTTTGAATCAAGGTTATTTCAATAAATTCCAGCACAATCTACGTCAATGTGTTGGACATCTACAATTACTACTTTATGTATGCAGCAATGACGCCACGATAATAAAAATCCGGGGGGGGGGCGACAATATTCATTGGAGAAAGTAGGGGGGCTTACTTATGACATGAAAATTAAAGAATACTAATAACAACTGCGGGCAATAGTGGGGAATAAAGAAGATTTTACGGTGCTTCACTCACCCACTCTTGTATCGTCGTCCTTGTATGAAGTGGTGGATGACGTACGGATGCAGGGATTTCGCCAGGATTTTCAGTTTGGGGAGCGTGTAAAATCAAAATTGGGAGTATCGTGGAGTTTCGCACGATTTCTATCGAATTTTGACCGTAAAAATTAAAAAGTCGGGGGCTGCTCTAGAGAATTTTGGAGGTGATACCCCCAAAGGGGAGTGGGGGGATCATTCAGAATCACTGGACGGACGAACCGGGCATCTGCCCAGAGTAGCATTATGTTAGACGTGCCAAAAGGTGAAAGAAAAAATTATTTGTCACAGTTTACAAAAATAGTACAAAATGAACCCAAATCGAAACTAATAAATCATTATTCCAATCTTTCTTCTGCGTTGATCAACCAGTTGAACATGATGTTGAATCTCCAAAGTAAAGATGGGCTGAAATTTCGTTCCAAGCATTCGCCTGCTTGGTACATGGACAGTGGGTTTTCTTATTACAAATTTGTGATTAACAAATTCAAACATCAGGCTTTACAGAAATATAATTCAGGGAATTTGAGATCCTGGTTAGTGGCTTGTCAACTAATTTTTGTTACATTATCACTCTGTTCTCACTAGAAGAGTTGTTTCTTCCTTTACCATTGTCCTTACTAGTTAGGTTAGAATTCAGTCGATGGAACTGTTGAAGTAAAAGAGAAGGGGAAAGAAAATGACGTAACTCCTTGACATTATTAAGGAAGAGAAATCCTGCCCTAAGACAAAAATAATAGCGCATGGGCGGAATGAATAGCTTTGTTTAGGAATGATGATGGTAGGTTGGCCGTGGGGGATGCCGGGAAGATTCCCTGGTACGTGGGAATTTCATCCGCTGTTGTTGATTCCGAATATCATCCCAACCAGAGATAAAATCTTTGTATTTCTACCCAAAAAGGTAATATGTTGTAACTTACCAGCAACCACTACTGTTGCTGTCCCCTCTTCGTATAATTTATCACAAATCGAACACTGGTTGGGCCCCAAGGTTTTAGCGAATGCTTCACTCGCAAACTGTTCCGAAATACATTTTCAAATGTTCAATATTGTAAGGTTCATGTTTGTGTTACACTAAATTTGTATTTCTTTGTGTGAATAAGTTCCCTCCCCCACTTTATCCAAATTTTAACTACGTAATAATACAGCTAGCGTCTGTAAACGAAGCAAGTTTATTATTCACTGTTCGACAAGGAAGAGTACTAAATTTGCTCTACAATGGACAGACCTCGCCGTAAATCGTAATACCGGAGGCATGACTTCAAAACTACAGGTCATTAACAAGCCGTTCAAAAACCACATCCGCAAATAGTATACACATTGGTTTCTGTTAGGCGATCATGCCCTCACACCGGCTGGCGAGGTTAAAAACCCATCAGTCACACTTCTGTGTAAGTTCTCTCTTCATGGTGCACAATATCATCAGAGTCCATCAGCAAGGATTTCAAAAATGCTGTGACGAATGTGCTGGATAGCAACGAAGACGACACACTAGGGGAGGAGATTGAAGAGAACTGAGAATGATGAAGTGAATACCGGTAGTGAAGTTAATAATGAGAACAGTGACCATGGAAATGTGATAGGTGACTGTATACTCTACCATATATCAAGAAAAATTTACTTGTTAACACAGAAGTAAATAATGATTGATAACGTCCTTACAAGAAAATATTTGTGTACGATAATGTTTCGTCCCTCAGTGTCTCTGGTTATTGTCTTTTCTCTTGTTTCCCCTCGAGTTTTAAGGCTCATTTTCGGGCCAATACGGTACTTAATTCAAAGACTAAGATCAAAACAGAGAATAAAGAAAAAGAATTACACAAATAGTAAGAATAACTAGAATAATATTCTCTTGAAAACAAGCAAAATTGAAAGTTAATTTGATTGTGTCTAATCACATCTAACCAACTGATTAGAAGAAAAATAATAATAAGCTTTCAAAGGAAATTTCAGTACCCTTAATGAGTTATCTCTAATCTATACAGCGCAATGAAAAGACCATTACATAGTTAGTACAGTGTAATGTATAATGTGGAAAATTTTAGCACACGCTGGCAACCCCATGAGGAAAACTCGGCGGGTCTCCGGTGGCCCACCAACCATGAAGACGGGCCACCGGAGGCCCGCCGAATTTTCCTCATGGGGAAGTAATTAGAATCGTTTGCACAATAAAAGTATGAAAATTACATTCAGGATAATGGTGGTAAAAATAAGACACATTTCAGTGCAAGAAGACAGATTAATTTATTCGACAATAGTCGTACCTAGATCAGTTGTTATATGTCCTGGTGATATTTAAAGGTGCAACTTCAATGTCAAATAACTGAAATTATCGTTATTCTCGCTCATGCGCAGCGAGCGCACGCTTTGGTTCGCCATTGCGTAGGAATGTTGATACGCACGTAACGTATCCACTATCACTGAATTTCTCACTGACATTCATAGTAAGAATTCGTTATGTATTAGTGTGTGGGTTATTACTAAACTGTGTCAAAGAAGTGGTAAATAATATGCTGTTAAATATGAAATGTGGAAGAGTGATACCTTGACAATAGTTCCACTTACGCATTATGTCCTCAAGTGTTACATCCGTTCATTCGTTGTTCATGGTATCATGATTAATTTTTTTTCACTTATTTGTTAAGACAGAAACTGATTTCAGTTTTCACTATTGTCCAATTAATTAATCTGTCTTGTTTCGTTAAATTCTGTCCCGTTTCGTGCTGGATGTAATGCCCAAACTTTGCCTGTCCATGACTTACTTGTCAGCATATGTTAAAATTTTGAACATATAACTACTTAATGGTCACTTGATTGCGCTGTTAATATTAAAATTAAGGATATCCAAAATGGTTAGTGTTTATATTTTTAAAACGTTTTTCATACTAACATGAAAATACGATACCGGTACTGGAGTTTATGAAAATCAGACATCTCTCTTTATCTCTCAATGTGTATTGTTGTTGTTCACGAGACGAGACGAGAAGATAAGACTGTCTTGTACCATTGCGAAGATGATGTGTCGTTTCGAAAATATGTCCTTGTTCTACCTCATGTATCGTCTTGGCTAGTTGTGTCTCGTTTTGCTTTCGAGACGAGACGAGAACAGACAAGGAGAAAATCTCGTCTCGTGGGCAATACTAATGTAAAGACAAACAGTTCGTACTTTCATTGATCATACCTCAATACAAGCGAGCTAATTTTGGAATCGAGAGGTTCTTGGATGGAATACTGAAACCGCCTATGCTGAAAGGATTTCCTTGCCTACGACAGAAAAGTGTCGTGATAGTACCTTGAATTACGATCTATTATACGGGTCTTTGTGATTTCTATTATATTTCTCACGCATTGAGTAATACCTCGTATTATTGACCTTTAGCTGTAGATGCCATTAAAAAGGCGCAATAAATGTAGTCCTTGTTAGATTTGTTTTCATGAAGTAAGTGAGATATATTGAGTTGGCCCATAAATCCTGGCGGTTTTTTTTTAAGTGAGAATTTTGCGTGAAATATAACATGTTTTGGCAATGCGTTTTATGTTATTCGATAGAGAATTATGTGCTCTACAAAACAGTGTGTTTAGTTTATTTTATGCTGATATACTTTTTGTTCTTTTCAAGTCATTAAAATGGAGTGCCAAGTCGAAAAAAAGAGCCTTTTTCGACACCTTCTGCTTTTTGCGTTTAATCGAGGTGCCAAAGCCACAGAAGCTGCTCGAGAGATTTGTGACTTGTATTGATTGAAGTTATTTTAAGGCCTTTAGGCAACTATGGCTCAGGCCGTATGGATAATGATGGGATGAATTGGTGGAATGAAGAAAGTGGGAGGAAACGGGAGCACCCCGAGAAAACCCACGCACACGGTTTTTGTCCACCACAAAGCCCACATGGCATGAGCAGGGATTAGTGATGAGCGCAAGAGTCTTGGTCTTGCAGTTTTGGTCTTGGTCTTGCATGCAAGACGAAGAACAAGACCAGGGATACCGATGCAAGACCAAGACCAAGACCATACCTGCAAGACTCGCGCAAGACCAAGACCAGCCTACAAGAGTCTTTCACACGCACTATTTGAATATTTTTACAAGGAAGGAAGGGGAAATCATTATATCCTTCACTTGAATTTCTTTGGCTTCTGTAAAAATACTGCTGGGGTGAACGTGTTCCCAGTTCTGCAAGCCGTGTGAAGGGATCTGAGAATCATGCCACTGTTACTGTAGCATAAACGTCCTTTTCTGAATCGACTGTTGATCATTTCTGTCCAGTTCTGTGACTCAGTGCATGAAAGCAATACCCACATATTTGTCAAAAATGAGATAATGCTACAAACGTAACCCTTAATCTATCACCCCCTGAAACCATGAATATTGTTTAAGTAATTACAGTCTAGTGGGCCTGGCCATAAGAATATATGCTTAAGAGTTTCCTGTCACCTTTATTTTCTCGGAATAGCTTCAGTGTGTGTTATTGGATTCATGCACGTAGCCACAGAGTTGTTAGTCTCTTTACCGCCCCCCTCACACAGAAAGAAATTAGTAATTGGTGCCGGTTTACGATGCATTCACACGTTCTGAACAAATGAGGATTTCTTATCGCGAAGTCGCTAAAGAAATAAGACACCATACTGCAGGTTCTAAATTCTACTGTAAAAGAAGTTGTTGTAATTCTACTGTAAATTCATAGAATTTTTTTTTTTAAGTAAATATACATGGTTTATCTTAAGTTTATTTACAAGACTTGGAAGTTGACTAATGGCATGAAAACAGACATACGACAAAATGCCGAAAACGACTTCTATTCCTAGCTTTGGGCGATTGAAAGTATGTAAAACTGAAGTGTAAGCCCCACATTTCGAAAGTATTCCTCGCAGGGCTGATGCGGCATTCGATTGTAAACTAAGTAAAACATAGTTCCATCTAAATACACAACTTGCGTCCTTGTGCAGTGCAAGGGACGCACGAGGGATTCTCCAAAGGAAGCCGTGGAAACTCGAAAATTCCTTAAAACAAATTTAATTCCTCTGGTAAATCCTTATGCATCCATTGCACAAAATCACAATTTCTACATTTGCATATACGTTTACTTGAGTTACGATGGAATGTCGCATGAGACCTGCGATGAATACTTTCAATCGCCCATATCTCGGAGCAGAAGCAGTTTTCAACATTTCGTTACCTGGACTTTTATGTGTTTTCATGCGAGGAATCACCTCCCAGGTATTGAAAACGAGCCGACGTTTGTAAAGAAATTATATTTTGTTGGAGGAAATATAGTGTTATTAGTGTTCGGCATTGTTATTAGTGGTTGGCATTTAAAACATACAACATCCTTTGCTTTGTATTCACTTCAGAAAGTCCATAAGAACTATGAATGTTAATTTATATATCAACAAAAGCCAAATAATATAAAATATACAGATCTCATGCAATTGTACAAGACTTCTTTTTGTTTTCACGATACAACTCTGGAAAATTCATTACGTGATTGCTCTTTTCTGTTCTTTAGGATACTGATGACTTATGTGGATAATTTGGATAAAGGGCAAATGCAAGTCTGATGTCCTGGCTTTTCTGATGTTAGGTTTCTCGTGGTATGATTTATTGATTCAGATAAAGGTGGATTATGGTCAGTTCGGAGTCTCTACTGGTTTGTGTAACCAAGTCTTTGTGTTCTAAGATACTAGTCGATGTTATAAAATGTCTGTTAATATCTGTTATTGGAAACTGACAAGGAAGGGTCACGGTTCTCAAACATACAAATCCTATTCACACCTAATACATCGCAAGCAACATAACGAGATATGTAGATTACCAAAATTTAAGGTGCCATGGTCCAGAGGGAGGGGAGCTAGGGGCTCCGGAACTTCGAATGACACAAAAATGTATATAAAGGCAGTAGTGAGGTTTTAATGAATATCTTGAAAACGGGAAAAGTAATCAAAATAAAACTTACACAACATATAACGGACCACAAGTAGTAACAAAACCCATAAGCAATGTTGCCATCTAGGGAGCAGTGTTGCTACGCAGAAGAAAGTTACATTCTTTTAAATAGCATTATATACCAATTAATGCACAGTGGAAAAGTACTGGCAATAGAAAAGAAAATAGTACAAGTTGGTTGCACATTGTTGCAAAACTATGGAAGATATATCACACCAACACGAAGATTGCAACACTATGGTACCAACGTTCACAATGTTATTTTGTTTGTTACTAGTGCCTTTTAAATATATCTTACCTGACACGTTGTTTCATTCAGTGGTGACAATGCTTTCACTATTCCCCAACCCTCGGTAGTACACGTGCTGATTAGCGTTTTGACTGTTATTCCAGATACCAGCATATTGGCCTGTGTATCCACTCCACATATATTGGGTCTGGGAAAAAGTTCGTGGCGTTTTTTTAAGTAAATTTCAACTGGTATTCTTATATGATGCAAATGAATTGATTTAAACCAAATATGCTCCATTATTATCGACAATGCTTCGCCATTTTGCGGGTAGAGCCATGATGTCATCGGTGAAGAACTTCTGTGGTTTCTGGTTGATAAACTGAATCAAGTGGTTTTCACAGGCTTCTTGTGAAACCAGCTTAATTCCATTGAGAAAGTTTTGCAGAGATCGGAACAAGTGATAGTAAAGGGTGCTATGTCTGGACTGTACGGTGGATACATCAAAAGTTCCCAACCAAGCTTGCGCAATTTTTGACGGGTCATCAATGAAGTATGAGGTCGGGCGTTGTCATGATAGTAGATAACACCTTTCACATTATGTAATTTTGGCCGTTTTCTTTCAATTGCCTGTGTAATGTCTCTAGTTGTTCACAGTAGAGTTGAGAATTAATCGTCTGACCAACTGGAAGTAGCTCATGGTGGACGATTCCCTTCCAGTCCCACCGCACACACAGTATCACCTTGTTCGGCGTCAATCCCGACTTCGCGAACGCTTGTGACGGATCACCATCCCTTCTCCACCATATTTTACGCTTCCGATTGTCGTATGTGATCCATTTTTCATCACTGGTTATGACACGTTTCAGAAATGGCTCGTTTTCATAGCGTTTCAGCAGCGCATCGCAGATGTTTATTCATTCTATCATGTTTTTCTCGCTCAACTCATGCGGAACCCATACATAGAGCTTCTTTTTGTAGCCAGCTTTGTGTAAATGGTTCAACACAGCTTTGTAGTCAATGCCTAGCTCCATACCAATATCGACACTGCTGATGTGCTTATCTTGCTGGACATTTTCCAGAATTTCATTAGCTTTCTCAGTGATTGGACGACCAGAGCGTGGCTCATCTTCCACATCAAAATTACCAGAACGAAAGCGAGCGAATCATTTCCACGCAGTAGATTTTAATAAAGTACCTTCTCCGTACACAGCACAATTTTTTTCACACGCCTGCGCAGCGTTCTTCCCTTTGTCGTGATAATATTGCAAAATATAGCGCAATTTGACATTACTGTTCTCCATTTTCACATGCAAACAACTTTCCAACCACTGCACCAATTTCGCTGTTTATACACTCAAAGTAACGCTCAAAGTGTCACCTTTCCAACGCGCGTTTAGTGGTGGCGCTGCGATCTGTGTTTCTTGAGGTATTTGCAATTGACGCCATCTATCGGGGAAACGCCACGAACATTTTCCCAGACCCAATATTTTCTAACCCGACAACTTTCAGCTCATATATCTTCCATAGTTTGCAACACTGTGCAACCAACTTGTTCTATTTTCTTTTCTATTGCCAGTACTTTTCCACTGTACATTAATTGGAATATAATGCTATTTAAAAACTGTAACTTTGTTCTGCGTTGGCAACACTGCTTCCTAGATGGCAGCACTGTTTATGTTTTTTGTTACTACTTGTGGTTAGTTATATGTTGTGCAAGTCCTCACTACTACCTTTATATACATTTTTGTGACATTCGAAGTTCCGGAGCCCCTAGCTCCCCTCCCCCTGAACCTTAAATTTTGGTAATCTACATATCTCGTTATGTTGCTTGCGATGTATTAGGTGTGAATATGATTTGTGTGTTTGAGGACCGTGACCCTTCCTTGTGAGTTCTGTTCTATGTGTTATGCTACGGTGAATTGAGTCTGAATAAAAACAACAGTTTTTGCAGTACGCTTGGTAATTGTTTGTCACCTCTAGATAAAGTCGGGAGGAATATTACTAGATGTGGGCTATAGTTTTGGATGCAACGCAAAAGTTACTTTAGAGTAAGCTAGAGGTATCAGGCGTGTGGGCTTGTATCAAACACAGAAAGGCTTCAAATTCAACAGGTTTACTTTGATACATTTGTTCCACAGCAAAGTATTGCTCCACAACTCGTAAGTAATTTTACCGTGCGGCCGTAGGTGAGCTGGTAGAGCACTGGCGTCGCATTCGGAAGGTGCGTGGATGGAATCCCGCGATCGGCCATCCTGACTGAGGTTTTCTAGGGTTTTCCTCAGTCCCACCAGGAGAATGCTGGGATGGTACCTTAACTCAAAGCCCTGGCCGCTAACTTCCCCATTGCTGTCCCAAGGCTTGCCATAGATGCCTGTTAGGCTTAAATAAACTCAAATTTCTAAGTACCGGTACTTATACTTTCTATCATCTTCTGTCAGAACTCGCTTGAGCCATGACTAGTCTCATTATCGTCAATTCTCTAGGTTTGTGGATATGAGCGCCTCTTAGACGAAAACAACAAGACTAAGTTTTAGTTAAACACAATATCTGTGTATGTTTGGTCTTCCTTTGGAACTTACCTGGAGCACGGAGAATGGACGAATGGTAAATAATGGAAACCGTGTCTAGAAGATGACAGAGAGCACAAATGTATGAATTGCTACAAGGTAAGAACTTCAAGTTATTTTGGCCATCATTTTCGATATCCCATGATTGCATTCTGTCAAATCTTACGAAACAGTTGTGTGCCTAAAACAGCAAGTAAACTAAAAGTAAAATAATAAAATGTTAGTGATGTTGTTCAAATGAAAGCGAAATTAAACTTTGGTAGTTCTATTCTGTACACTTACATGAAGATAAACAATACATTGAAACATATTTCCATTACTATTGACGCATTAAGGCAGGCAGTAGTACGCATAGCTTTTACTATTCCCTATATCCAGTGTAAAATTACGTTTGAAACATATATTTTTTTAAAAGCAAGACTTGCAAGACCAAGACTGGGCGAGCAAGACCAAGACAAGGGATACCGATGCAAGATCAAGACCAAGACTGGGTGTGCAAGACCAAGACCACTACGGTCTTGGTCTTGCTTTTGCTCATCACTAATCGCAAGCAACACAAACTTTCATTAAAATCAACCCTAAAAGATGACTATCAATTATTGGGCTGACAACGCGGTGCTTTGTACTGCAAGACAGTCTTCCAAATGAGAGGTATGCAAAATTTGGTCCATATTAGTTTACATTATGGATTTGTATAGCAATTGCAAACAAATACATGTATGTACACAGTGTTCGATTTATCGCTGGGTTGTCAGGGATTTTCCCTGGTGCGTGAGGATTTCTTCCCCGGTCATTGCCTCCGAATATCATCCCAACCAGGAATAAAATCTTTGTATTTCTACTCAAACAGGTAGTAGATTGAAACTTATAACTTTATAAGTGCTAGGTTCTTTCTTAGATGGTAATCGTAAATACACTAACATACTTTAAAATAATATTAAAAAAGAATAATAAATATAATAACTTAAGAAGCGGTGATTCATATTGTTTGGCGTTTGATTTCGGTACTCCCACATATAAACTATATCACATATTATCATGTTACTTGATCATTCTTCCAGTTGTTAACTCACATATGATGATAAGAAGATACTCCAATATGTGATGAAGGATAAAACAGAATTCAGTACACATATCTTTATTCATAAGATGAATGTTAGTATTCCAAACGCGAGAATGTACTTACGTACATTCGTATACTAGACAGCCATAATTGAAAAAAGCACAAATATAACGAACCAATCAAACAGTTCGATATATGGTTAATTACAATTAAACAAACAAAAACAAATCAGAGGTCTCGTTGAAAAGGTGCTTGAAAACAACCTGGTTACCGATACAACCAATCAGCGAGGTGCTATGAGATAAATTGCTACACACCAATCAGAAGCGTTATAACAAGACATTTAGCAAACTACCACTTTTACTACATATTACAAATCATATATATCTTGTTTATAGCAAATAGATGTGAAATAAACGACTTGACTTGACTTGAATCACTTTTTGGAGCTTGCTATTGAAGAGCCCATTTGAGAGAAACTAATGATTGTAGCCGTTAATATTGAATCTAGTTCGTAGTAATAACTTTAGTCTTGCAATATTTCGGAATTTGTTAACTTCGTCAAGGATAAGAGTGAACAATTAGAAGGAGGAAAGGAGAAAGATAATGTCAGACAAAAAGGAATAAATGAAAGATAGGAGTGAGGAAGGGAATTTCGATCATAATTTGGATAGTAGGTACAGGAATTGGTTCAAGTTAGATTTTTAAGGAAAAAAAGATGTTAGTTTAAGATTTGAGGAAGGAGGAGGAGGAGAAAAAACAGTTAATTATAGGGAAGACAAAAAAAACCACCTCGGTTCAAGTAACTGATAAATTGCAAGTTGAGAAATTTGGATATGAAAAAGAAAGATGTAAAGTTACGGTAATTTGTGGATACGATTTTAAAAGTTGTAAATGAGAACAACGACTCTGCGTGTGTGATTGAAGAGAAGATTAGCTGCAGAAATTGGTTTATCTATATTGAGTTTACATAAGGTTTCATATAAATGCTTTCGGTTTGCCTTCCATAATTTACATTCTGAAAGTAGGTGTCTAACAGTTTGTGCACCAGTGAGATATTTACAAAGAGGAGAGATGGCTCGACTAAGCCTGAATAGATGGCCATTAAGACGAGTGTGTTCAGTTCGTGCTCTATTAATTGTAATAATATATTTGCGTGGGAGAAAATAGTTATTATACCATGGGCTCTTGGCGTTTTTCTATAAAAAAAATTGGGAATAATGAGTAGTATACACATACACAGATTTAATCATTTTCAACAATATCTTGAAAAATGGAAAGATTTTATAAGTACTTTATATATACTGATGAGAGCAAAAATGATGTGACTACAGGCTATGCAGTGTGGGACCCTCAAAGGAAGTATGACCTTTAGTATAAATTCAATTCAATTCTAAATATATATTATGGAAAGAGCATTGCAATATATAAGGCGTTAGGGTACAGTCTGTTGCTCAATCAAAA